>SNQJ01S0023394.1:103126-120895 GCA_010110895.2 Picea sitchensis
AAGTCTGCTGAATTTTGAATGAGACCTAAAATTCTACTTTCTCCATATGAAGTCCAATGAGGTTGGAACCACTCTCAAACATCCTGAAACAATTAATGGTAATGTTAAAAATTTAAGTAAAAGGATGAAAATGAAAGATAATGGAAAATTTAACTTTTAATTTAACATTACCATTAATTACTAGGGTGAGTGAAATGGAGGGGGTGGGGACCTCTTTAAATAGCCCTAGTAAGGACAAATAACCCTCACCTGCACACCCAAACACCTCATTCCCCCTTGGAAGCGTGTGGTCCTTCCTCGGAAGCGCCTGTGAAGCACCCTCCGAATCGCGCTTCAGAAATTTGGAAGCGCGCTTCGGAAATGGCAGGAATCGTGCTTAAGAGCCCCGAAGCGCGCTTCCAAAAATTGAGTCGCGCTTCAAAGGGAGCTTCCAGGACGCACCCGCCCGGATCGAGCTTCGGGGCTTCGAAGCGGGGGGGGGAAGCTTCCGGTAACCCTGCATTATTGTGAAGTTAGAAATGACATCCATAGTACATTAATGATTGTATTGAAACTTTGAAAGAAAGCATTATGAATAAACGAGAAAGAACATTTAAATGACAAGCAATGTTCCACCATCGCTTATATTGGGATCCTCATCATTAGTAACATCCTTCATCCTTTGCCTCTACCTCGATCCTCTAGGGACATCAGTCAACACCCCCAAATTTCGAAATTGCCTAATCCAAGCCTTAAATATTGTAGAAAAAGCTTAACATGCCTAATCAATGATTTTGGTTTGAGTGAAGCATACATTTTTGCTAAGGCCATGACAAAGGAGTTCAACAATCAACACCACCAACATTGGGGTACATAAAGGGTTTGGTGCTCTTGATTAAATGCCAATCACATAGCCTCATACGTGATAGAGTCAAATGAAAATTTTGCAATCCCATTGATCCTAAAATCCTAAAAACTGTGGAGTCTGTTGAATTTCGAATGGGATATGAAATTCTACCTCTCCATATGAAACCCGATGAGGTTGGAACCACTTTCAAACATCCTGAAACAATTAATGGTAATGTCAAAAATTTAAGTAAAAAGGACATTTTTACTTTAAGAATTTAACATTACCATTAATTGCCATCATTTTGGTCAAACCTACTCAAAAACCACAATCATTATCATGGTTCAATGTGTCCAAGGACTGCCTAGGGAGCTTCCAAGGATCTCCCAAAGAGCATCCATGGAGTGCTTGGGGAGCGTGCTCCCTGCTTCGAGAGCATCACGGGGAGCGCCATGCTCCCCACAGTGGCAAGGAGCATCCCAGGGAGCCCTGGAGCGCGCTCTGTGGATGCTCTCGCTCAAAACACGATTCCTGTGGGGGAACAAACCCTAGGAGAGCACTCCCAGTAACACGGAACTAGACAACCAAAGATGCGAAAATGACCCACCTTTGGCTTCACACCAGTGAATGCCTCCTCTGGCGTCTTGTCCTCCAAGATGTTGTGAGGACACCGGTATTGGATGTAGACTATTGTGTTGCATGCCTCTGCCCAAAGAAACATTAGCAAGTCCTGGTCATGTATCATGGCCTTAGCAGCCCCTATAATGGATCAATTCTTCCGCTCTACACCATTCTGTTGTGGGTTGTATGGAACTGTCAGCTCCCTCTTGATTCCTGCCTCCTTGCAGAAACCCTCGAAGTCCATGGAGATAAAATCACCCCCATTGTCCAATCTCAAGACCTTGATCTTCTCCCTTATATGGTTTTCAACTAGATCTTTGAACTCCTAAAACCTGCTAAAGACCTCATCCTTGGTCTTTAAAAAGTAGATCCAAGTCTTGCAAGAGAAATCATCAATAAAGGAAACATAATACATGCTTCCAATTATTGACACTACTGATATTGGTCCACAAACATCCAGATGTATTAGGTCTAGAATCCCCTTAGACCTATGCTCCCTGCTTGGGAAAGCAGCCTTGGCATGCTTGCCAAGCGTGCACCCTCTACATACACCATGTTGCTCAATATTGAACTCTGGAAGACCTGTGACCAATGTTTTAAAACTCGGACTCGGACTCGGACTCCAACTTGGTCACCTATAGACTCAGACTCAGATTCAGATTGACATGGACCAATCTAATTTCAATGACTCGGATTACAAATAAATACATAAAATAATCAAATTTTAATGAAAAAAAATATTTTAAAGATTCCAAACCATTAGAGACAAAATATGCAAAGTTTGCTCATTTACATTAATATACCATGTAAGGGTGAATATATCAAGATTCAAAATGGCATTGAGTGCAATACATATCAGCAACAAAATAGTAAAGACATAATCAATGAGGCTTTAAATGGCCTCGGCTTTAAAGTTTGAAAAACATGCTACAACCATTTCCTTTTGCTTATCCTTGTCTTCTTCAAATTTTGCAAGCTGAATTTTCAATTCCAATCTAATTTGTCCAATCTCCTCTAATGGGGTCATGCATGGAGCAACTTGGCCTCTTATACCAGCCAAGTGTTCTTTCAACCTACAAATCCCCCCCCCTTATGCATTTCTTGCTATATTTGCAATAAATCTCAACGTCAACAAGATCAACACGGATCCATGCAGGGTCTTTGGCTCTTGGGGTAGCAACCATGGTAAAAAATTTCAATTTCAATTTCCAATTTGCAGTGGGCACAAGAATTTGGACCACAACTCCTACAAGTTTCAAGATGGGTTGTAGCCTCCTCACTAAGATGCCAAATCCACTTCAAATAGCCCCAAATAGTTTCCAAACCAGCTCCAAGCTCAAGCTTCACATTGCTCTTCAAGATTTCAGCGCTCCAAAACTCCAAATGCTCACAAATGCTCAATTAGAGAGGTGTGAGGAAAATAGTGGGGTGGGGATTCTCTTTATAACAAATATCTAGGGTTTAGTGCTTAGGTTTTTTCATTTTTTATTAAAAAAGACAATTTTTTTATTGAAGTCCGCACGAGGGGGTGTTACATCTACTCAGTCGAGTAGGTACGAACTCGGTCGAATAGGGTCGATTTGGTACCGAACCGGTCAAGTCATGCTTTGACTCGACCAGTTCGGTACCAAACTAGCCCACAAAGCCGAGTCATAGGCCAAGTCGACTCACTCATCTATCAAATCGAACAAGTTGACCAAGTCCGAGTCAACTAGGACCAAGTTTTAAAACGGTGCCTATGACTATCTCCCTCAAAATAGGCAATGCCCTGTGATGCAAGTTACCCATCCTCTTATGCCACAACTCGCGCAAGCTATCACTATCATGCACCAAGGCTCGAACAAGTTCACCCTACAACATGTACAAATTACCTTCTCTAACCCCTATTACTTGAGCTATATCTGGGATAAAATCCTTTGGTCTGATGAAGACTAGTTAATCTTGAACTCCACTACAAATCCCTTATCTTCCATAACTGAAACTGAAAGCAAATTCTTCCTAAGACCTAGTACAAACAAGACATCGTCAAAATCTAAATAATTGCCTAACTCGAGCTAGAAGAGAATAGTAACAACTCCTGCTACCGGGTACTTGCATCATGACCAAGCTCAACCTACACTCCTGAGTCTTGCTTCTTCAGACTAGAAAACAACTACCAGGTTGATGTCATATGTCAAAATTCTCCATTGTCCACATACCACGCATTACTCGAAATCGCGTTGGTAGAAAGGCAAGATACCAACGAGAAATCCTTCTCGAACTTGGCAGCAAACTCATTCATTTGAGTTTTTGTAGAGGCTACTACATGCTTCTACACTTGCTTCCCTTTACCCTTTTCTCTAGACACTGTGATGCATAATGACCATTCTTATGACAAAGAAAGCACTTGATTTTACAAGTCCTTTCCCGGCTATGAGGTTGACTACTCACTCTTTCCCTTACCATTGTTGGGTCCTTTACCTCTACCCTTATTTGACTGATCAAATAGAGCTAGGTTCTCATCACCACCCTTCTTGCTAGCCTTTGACTCCATCCAAGTCTCCTCCTCAATACAATCATCCCAAAGCCTCTCAAAGTTAGGAAGGTTCTCCCGAGCATAGATACCTTTGAAAAATGATTCACATGAAGCTAGGAATCCATTCAGTGCCATGTTCACTAGCTCTGCATCTTCAACCTTCTCCCCAACTACTGCAAGTTGATGACGAATATGTGTGATCTTCATAAGGTAACTAGTGACTATGTATGATCTGGTCATCACTATGGATCTAAGTTTGATCTGCAATATCATCTTTGTGTTTATGTTTTGACTCTGGTAGAGACTAACCAGGGCATCAAACATCTCCTTCGCTATCTTCTTCTCGGATACATGACGGATCAAATGATCCCTTATGGCATCCAAGATCATCTACTTGGCCTTCACTTCCCTCTTGTTGTGAGCTACCAACTCCGGCGGATCTGTAGGCGGAGTCCACCGTCCATGACAATATCCTAGAGATCATTCTCTTCTAGCAAGAGTGCAACCTTCACCTTCCATGATAAAAAATTCAAGGCGTCGTCCAATATGTCCACAAACCTGAGGCTAATTGATGCCATCACTGAGATCTGCTGCACAAACTCCGAAATCTGAAAATAAAAATTTGAATCTCTCTAACTATTGGTCCTTCTTTCCTGCAATAGATTTACTGTTGCAAATCCCTTAGAATCTCAATTGGAGATCTAGCTCTAATACCATGTGGAAAATTCCAAGCCTAGGTGACTAAAGTCCTTATGATCCCAATCAAACAAGTAGATTTCTGAATCTAATTAATGCTGAAATTAAATTTCAAACCATAGCATCAATCACACAATCGCTAGAAATTAAACAGCAGAAGCATAAAATCAATTTCACGCAGACACAAGTTACAAGGAAACCTTCAAAATTTGTTTTTTATTACTTCAAAAAACTTACAAGGAAACCTCCACAAGCTGCTTAAAACCAGTAGCTGCACGGTTATCAAAATCACCCTGAACTGAGCTTGTACGGCCTGCTTGAGAGGTACAGCGGCCAGCCTACTGGAAAAAACCAGAAACAGCAAAAAACTGTTGTATGGCATGTTGGACAGCACGTACGGCCTGGCCTTACAGCGGTACGATCTGTCTGTACGACTGTATGTAAGTGTTCCATACACCTGTACAGCACCTATATGGATTGATATCTGCTACCTGGATTTGCCTCTACCTGAATCTCTACTCTCTCTCTCTCAATCGCTCAACCTGCTCAATTGTTCTTGCGTATCTAAACCTTCTATCTTGTCCTGTCTTTAAACTTTTAGTTGAGACCAAAACCTATCTATTTTTTAGATTACTCCTAGTTTAAGTCATGCATGCAGGAAATATGCTTTTTAGACTCAACTGATAAAAATACGACTTTTCACTTCTTCACTAAAGTGAATTACAAAATAGAATTACTTTTCAAAAGTATCTCGAACTACTTCTCGCACATTCACACTAAACCTGTGCGGAAGACCCTGTCCGAGCTATAATTCTCAACATGACATCCACCAAGTTACGCTTGTGTTTTCCAAGTTATTGGATTATCAGATTTAAGATCTATTCATCAATGCTGTTGAGCTCACAGTGACCAAATACAAGATTGTTTAAGTTTGAGAAGTGCCATCCCTTAATATCACCACATGATCAAATAAGTTCATAAGAGATGGTTAAGTGCTAGACTTACGATAGTTATTCAACCATAAACCAACACTTAATTATTGAAATGAAGACTTATAACAATGGCACATTCAAATTGAGTTATGTCAATGAATCATAAATTGATTTGTGAAACTGCTATGATAAACTCCACAGTGCCAAATTACTTTAAATGTATTCAGGCATGTAAAAAGAAAATGCTTGCATTCACATCAATGCTCAAGTATGAGTTCTGTCCCATTCACAGTAAGAGATCCGAAGTTTAATATTTGCAAATTCCAAACTTATCACACCAATGGATTGTTTTCAGATCTAAGATTTATCAATACCATCACACTTGTGCATTTATATAGATTAGGGCATGAATGAATTAAGCATCATTAAATATTGCAATGGAAAAAGTTGTTTGGAGAAGTGTAATAAACAGTCCATAAACCATAAGTATCATACACAGTTTTAGTGTTTGAACCGTAGATCTCTTTGTAGATAATTAAATTGACAAATCCTCACCTTTTGGAAATGTATAGCAACAACACCTTGAATGTATAAGGTCATCCTTTCAATCTCATGTAAGGAGAGCAGTGAATTCAACTATTCCAACGAGTGTAATATTATCAACCAAGGGATAAATCATTTAGCGTTTTAGTACATTAGAGTCATTAAACCACAGATCTTGCAAAAATGCTCAAGAGAAAGAAAATCCCAGATCTAAAGATGTGATAAATTCCAGTAGATACAATCCACAATTATGATGAGTTATTGAGCCTTTGAGCAGGTCGTTGAGTGACCTAATGCATCGATTTAATGGATATATTGAATTAGAGCATCAAATAAGCAAAACACTCAAAAAGAAAGAGTGCCCAGTGTAACGCACAAATTCGTAAAACCCTTTGAAGAACTAATAAACCAACAAGATGAAATTGCGTTTAGTGTGAATTATCTAACCCTTTAGGCAATTCGTTAGGGTTTCTTATAAATCAATTTAGTGCATTGGTGACTTAGAGCAAAATACATGAAGAAACCAATGACAATACATGTTAAACCCTTGATGAATTTGCAAATCAACCAGCCAGCAGTATTGATTTTAGTGTGATTCATTTGACATCATTAAGCAAGTCGTTGCTCATTTTAAGCCATCAATTTGATATTTATATTGATTTAGAGCAAAAATGTATCAAAACACATGAAGAAAGTGGTGGCAAGATGTGTGAAGCCCTTGTTGATTTTTTCAGCACTTAATGTATCAAGTAGATCTTAAAAGTTAAAACCATAAAAATATTAAAACCGATAATTAAAAGGCTTCTGAAAATAATAACCATCAACACATATTTACCATCTAGCCATACGATATGGGGATGTCTCTCCCAAGGTGTAGGCGAGTTATTAAGCAAAACTTGAAATATATTGCAAACCACTCACAATGGCACAAGGTGGAGGCAAGCCTACCAATGTTGTGCCAAAGAGGGTTGGAAAGAAAAACTAAACACTTATTAAGACAGTTCTAGCCACACAACCTTGTCCTAATGACAAGTGGGGCAAAAGAATAACAAATAATGAAATTAATTAAGTCCTAGCCAAACGATATTGGGGGATTGGCTGAGCCAATCACTCTCCCAAGGTGTAGGCAACAAACTAACTTGCAAAAAATGATTTACAATAGATAAAATAAGAACAAGAGAATGCAAGCCTCAAGGGAACTTCTCGGGGGCTTGCTACAATGCTAGAAAAGAGTGGAGAGAAGAGGGAAATCGTTACCCACTCAAAGAAGGTTTTTTTGGAGTGTAGTACAAGTGAATTTGGGCAGCATATCCCCTTGTTCCTGGTAAGAATCTACAAAAACCAGCAAGCTAATGCTTGCTGGAAATGCTGCACAACACAAAAATGTTACGAAAAAATTATGTTTTTTAAGCAGAAATTTTTCACATAAAATCTCCAAATAAAAATCTGTTTTATATGACCTATCTAAGATGGTTATCTAACTGAAATATAAATGAAATGTAAACAGAAAATCAAACTAAGTAAAACTAGGAGTTTGAATGGGCTTTGAGGGAATACTCCTTGAGGCTTTCCCAACAATCCCTTGAGGACAACCTGCAAAACTCAAGACAAACCGTGAAGCATACAAGTAGATAACATGCATGGATAAACTAACAATATGAAATACTTCAAACAACTAGCTATCCAACATATATAAACCAGCAAGAATACTCTTTGCTAATCTACTCAAGTAAACTACTTTACCGAAGATCTACTCAATACTACACAATAAACTCAAACCCACAAAGTCACCTCATATGAAAGAAGACAACCAGAAAACTCTTGGTTACTCCAAATCCTCCAAAGCTTTATTAATCCAAATGGGAGAGTGTTGCAGCAACAAGTTGCTCCAAGACTCTCAAGAGAAAATGAAATGATGTAAGATGGCAAGAGCAAGAGAAGTGGGGTGAAATTTCAGTAGAGTAACACTAGCTCAAAGAATGGTGAAGAAATGAGTTAGGAGAGGCTCTATTTATAGCTCAAGAGGCAAAGTGACCCCTCTTGGATGAGAGTCATGTGTCAAAACCCAAGCAAAGGAGAGAATCTCAAGGAGAGGGGCGCACCACTTAGGGTTTTGGTGAGGATTGATGAGGTGGAATGGATGAGTGGGGGTGGGACGTGGCTATTGGGTGAGTTGAAAGGCTAGGAAGGGCGCACCTCTTGAGGAAGGGACCCACACAACATCAAATTGCAATTTGGGAGGTTTCCACATGAAGTGGAGTGTAAATCCCCCTAGGGAGCGAATTGGTTTGAGTGAGGTAAAGTGTTAGGGGGTGAGAAAAGGTTAAGAGGTGGGTTGGGTAGGTTAAGAATCATCTCTCTTGCCTTTTTCCATCATTACATTACCCATTTACCTCAAAAATTACAAAATTTACATTTTGATAATGTCATGACTTAGCAATTAAAATTGTTGTTTTAACTGATTGACACTCCGGGTGGACAAACGCCTAGCAAAAGTTGTCTGACTAAGCTGAAACTTGGTCCAAGGGTGTAGGGGGTCTCATTCCATTTCTTTTGAGAACAAATACCCCTAACAAAAGCCCAAGGACCCAGTTTTTACAATAATTTCTCAAAAACAATTAATTAATTAAATAATTAAATTCCCAACCTTAGGAAAATTAATTAAATTTAATTAATTAAAAAAAACCTATCTAGACTCGACGAAATTCCGCGAAACTTTCTAAGATGTCTTGCATGGTCATTTACATCATTCCTAAACAATAGCTACCAGAGGATGGGACCATTAGAACGCCCTTCACCACTTTGAAGGAATTATTGCAAGTGTGAGGGAAAAACTCAAGGGAAATTAATAAGGCTGAGAAGCCCAATTAAAATCCTGAGGATAAAAAACCCTAGGTGAAAGGAACTCTCCTAATGAAGAAAATCTCAGGCAACCGACCTAATTATGATCCATGCAGACCTATTACATTATTAACCCACGTAGGGGTGCGGAAATTCCGTTTACAAAAATTTGTGTTGGAGGCATAAATTGCCTAGTAGAACCAAATTGTCTTCGACATATTTGCATCTGATGATGCATATCTTCATGGCACATGGAGTTGACCCCCTAGTTGAATAGACGGTCAACAGGTAGTACACACAAGTGATTTCCTCTAGCAACATCACAACATTAGTTTAATTTTAAGATTTGCCTAAGTTTTACCATGGGGGAGTAATCTTAACCCTTATTACATGTGACAAAACCCAAGACGAGGTATTTCCTAGATCGCTAAGTTAGAAATAGGTAAATATGATAGATAATTTATGGAAGAGGAAGGGGAAACTTCACGTATTGACCCTCAAAGTCATGTATGATGATGTGAAGGTCTTTTGTCATGTCCAACTAGCTTTCAAGAGCTAAGAGTCTTCATTAATTCCATATGTAAGCCTGTAAGAGTGAGCATTTAGCTTAGAGTTATCACCTCGACACTTTGTCTTACTATCCCTTTAATATTTTCCTTTCTTTCTTTCTTTGATTTCTTAGTCATTTCTTCAGATATGCATTATTAAGCATGGGACTTAGGGGTAAGGGCCTTTTAGTGAGGTGGCATAGCTCTAGAATTATTATTTTTTACTTTTTTATCTACTCTTCGCCTCTGGCCTTTTTTGGTTCGACTTAGGCTTCTATACAATGGAGTTTTCATTTTCTTTGTTGGACCTTGTTGAATGACATTTGACAAGTCAAACATGAGCGGGTATAACTTTCTATAAATGGAATGGAAGTAAAAGGGGAAGATGTAGTGTTAAGTATGGATAGGGATATGACATACGCTACCTTAACCAAATCCCTAGTAGTACAACTTGACCCAAGATGTGACAACACTTATCTAAGGAAAAATTATGTCCCCCATGGTGCGACGAGGCAAATAGTAAAATTTATGTTATGAAGTGTTATTAGATCGCACTTTATTGTTTACCACGTTCACAACTAGTTAAGAAGTTATAACACCACGTCCAAGTATCAAACCCATACACAAGAACATAGCACAACAACTGAAGTAAAGCAAACTAAACCAAAATACCATGACCATGTGCAATGAAAGCATAGTGTACCATCTGCAAGTGCATGTGTCGTCTGAGGCTTAAGGGAAAGGAATTGAAATACAATGGCTGAGTTATCTGAAAGAACTAAGGAGTGATGTAAGGAAAGATCATCATATCATGGAAGAAGAACTGGAAGTAAAAGTTTGAGTCAGAGAATATGAGCAAGAGAGCTCATGTAAGAAACAACACCACACCCCATGTGAGGGTGGCTTTGGGAGTAGTTACCCTAAGGAGAAACAAGGACTACTTACAATGAACAAGGACAACTTATAACACTCAAGTCGGAATCCTACATGTTATCGATAATTCTTGCACTTTAGATTCAAAGTCGAAAGATTGGGTGCAAGGCTAAAGGTCATTCAAGAGGGATGCCAATGTCACCACACAACTCTTTTTTCACTTTAGACTTGCTCTCCTCCAGTCTAAGGGGGGTATCCCTAGAGGTAGGATCATAAGACATAAACTATTAGGGCTCAAGGTGAAACAAAGAGTGGTCTTAACAAAACAGTTTTGGATTAGGTTATTTAAATCAATCTTTAGGGTGGTTGATGGGGCAAAGACTAGTGCCAAAGATCCGAAGGGCATCTGGGGTCAATGAAGGCTCTATGAGGGCTGGAAATGATTGGTAAGTGGTAGCACTTACTGCTGTAATAACACACAGTAATCACTATGACAGCAGATCTATAACGGTTGGAAATTGCATTCATGTAGGTCCTGTAGAGGTACTCTACTCATACACATGCTATGCAAATAAAGAGTGATTTCTTTCCATACATAAAGATACTATGAAACCCTTCTTTTGAATGACAAATCACAATACTTTAATTCTGGAAATAAAAAAAAGCAAGGAAAATGAATTGACATAACATTATTCAAGCCTCCATTCCCAACAGTTGGCCTCCCTCTTGAGAACTTTATAGCAGCAGAATTTAGAGATTCCAACACATATAAATCAGCAACACACGGAAAATGGATAGGCACACATTGATAAGAGATTTCACCAATCACATTGCCATAATAGATGTTCAATACAAGCCAAAACCCAAGAGCACAAGTGTCTTCCCAAGCCATCAACAACCATTACAATGGGACGAGCCTCTCTTATATAAAGTTCAAGGGTCAAAGCCTCCTCAACATAGAATAATAATATCCAAGGAAAAAACCCTAGATCTAGCCTAGGAATACATAAAGAACTAATATCCACCAACTAAATCATGTGGAAAAGTCAAACATTGCAAAAAATAAAATAGACAAGTAGTGGTTATGCCACATGCCTCAATCTCCAACAAACTGCATCCATAGAGCTAGGGTGTCTCCTCAAAATAGGTGGTAGACCATGTCAAATAGCTCCAACGTCTATCTTCAAAGCTCTCCAAGAATTCAATCTAGTAGCCTACCTCAAGAAATGTCTAAGTTACCGGATCCGTCTGGTCTGAACATTCTTAGGATCTAAATTAAATTACGAACCTTTGGAGATCCATGGATCCAGCGTTGAATCCGGTCAGATCAACCAACGACCCGAGATCCGCCCGTCAGTGATTACGCAAAATGGGAGATCACAGTTAGCGTCAAAGGTGAAATGGATCCGGAAATTTGCAAACGTATCTCGTGGATTGGAGACGGATCCCGAGACAGACGAGCCCACAAATCGCGCGGTTCCAAGCAAACTTGGCATTGTTTTACGTGTTTTTAGGTTTTTTTGTATCTGGTTAGGTTTTTTGGCGTGTAGTTGAGTTATAAAATAGCTGTCCCTTCTTTATCAACACGGTCGCTCGATTTAGTCGCGGTAGCCGAGCACACCTGATGCTTTTCGGTTTAAAGTAGGGAGTTAGCCGGGGGCACTCACTGGCGCACTTTCGGGGCATGAGTCGGCCGCATCGCCGAGCACTGTGGAGCTATGGGTAAGTGTACATCGGTGCATCTTGAGCACACAATGGGCGTTTAACCGGAATTGTGGCAACGCGAGTCCACTTGGGTTGCAATGCAATGATTAGAATTGGGGTTGGGGAATTGGCAGCCGGCCTGCGGTGGAGTCGCGGGTTGAAGGCTGACCGCAGGGAATGGGTAGAAGTTTAATTTTAGTTTTAATTTTAGATTATAGTTTAGTTAGTTTTAAATTTTTATTTTTAATTTTATTTTTTATTTTTATTTTAGATTTTATTTTAAATTTTAATTTTAATTTTAAATTTTAATTTTAAATTTTAATTTTAGGAGGAATTTAATTTTAAATTTAGACTTTAGTTGTAGATTAGTATAGTTTATTTAGATTTATGAAGTTAAATTTAAATTTAGAATTTAGTTTAGATTGTAGTTTAATTTAGTTTAAATTTAGTTTTAGTTTAGATTTAAATTGAGTTTTAAATTCAATTTTAGATTTAAGTTTTAAATTTTTAAAGTTTAAAATTTAAATTTAGTTTAGTTTGACATTTAAATTTTAGTTTAAATTTTGGTTTAAACTTTTAAGATTAGTTTTTGTTTATTTTATTTTTAGTTTAGATTGGTTTAAACTTTAAAGTTTAGTAACTAAACTTTAAAGTTTAGTTACTAAACTTTAAAGTTTAAACTAATCTAAAACTAAAATAAAATAAACAACTAATCTAAAGTTTAAACTAAAGTGTAAAACCAAAATTTAAAACTAAAGATTTAAATGTCAATTTGAAACTAAAATTTAAAACTAAAATTTAAAGCTAAATTTAAAATAAATGTGATCTAAACTAAGACTCAGTTTAAAGACTAAAGGAATTAAAACTAGATTTAAAAGATTAAAGTTTCGAACTAGTCCTAAAGGCTAAAGGCCCAACTTTAAAATTTAAACTAAATGGTAAATGAATTTAATTATTTGGGCATAAAGGAAAACAAATGGTGTTAGAGTTAGAGCTAAGTTTTTGTACTTTTAGTTTATATTTAGTTTTAAGTTTGAAATGTTAATTATAAATATTTATTATTTTGGATTTAAATAATGAATTTGGTTTAGTGTTACTATTGGTTACATTTATTATTACAATTTAGTGTTGTAGTAGGTATTAGTTAAACAGCTAGTAGATTAAATTTAGTTTAGTCCTTACTATGTAGTTTAAAATTTACGAATTAATTGTTAATATAACTAATTTAGTAATTACTAATTACTGAATTAAGGGAATTTACTAATTACTTTTCCCCATATCCATTGAGTACATAGCCTATAGACGCTGGAGATCCATCCACAGTAAGTATGAGACAGCTGAAGATCCAAGATCTCTCCTTTATGGCAATGCATTGGAAATCATTGGCAAGGGATTCTTGGGGTGGCTCATATAAAATGGAGATCGGTGAATCTGATACCATGAGATGGCTCATGCAGGGTGGAGGCCATCACTGGGATTGCCAACCTGCCATGAATTGTGATGTGTGCTAGTCTAATTGATGAAAATGACAAACTTGGACCAAGTTTGAGTCCTGCAAAACTTAGGTTCTATGCATCTTTGCAAGATGTTGTTGATAGGAGACATGCTAAAGGAAAGGTTCATGTGCAAGGCTCTGCAAGTATGCCTCCAATACCATCTAGATCAGTTGTTGTGACAAAAAAGGCCTTCTTTGGGACCTCTTGAATCAACATTCAATAACCAAGGCTAGAAGTAGTTGATGAGCGTGTAGCTGCGTTGCATCATACCAAATGGGCAAGCATTCAATTCTGAGTGCGCTCCCTTATTATTAACAAATGATTAAAGGCTGATCAATGGAAAGCACCAAAGAAAGGTACAAAGAGCCATGGTTTTATGAAAGAAGTTAGGTACTACCACTTTGGTATCATGGAAAAGCAATATGTATGGCTAGATGAATTTACAAGCAATCGAGATACATGGAATGGAAATAGAGGGGTGTCCATTTATCTACGATGGATGGAGATCGAAATCATTGCTGATTAATGTTGTGCAATATGCCCAAAGGGGCAATGTTTTTAAAAGGCTATTGATTGCGATTGGGAGAAGGATGCAGCGTTCATCTCCACAATTCTTATTGATACAATGCTAAGAAAGTGTAGGGCCACATAATGTTGTCCAAGAAATCCTGAGGAATGATACAAAGGAGTTTATGAAGTACGGAGCTTGATTGTGGAAATTAGGGTGCCAGTCATTTTGGACTTCATGTGCGATACATTCATTGAACCTTATGCTTGCCAAGATTGGTGAGATTGGGTGGATCAATGAAATATATGCGACATTGAAGGAGATTCAAATGTTCATAATTAATCATTCCATGTCCCAAACCATATATCGGGGTTTTGCAAAGTTGGGGCTACTCAAGGTACTCCATTTTTAATCAATATTATTTGTATTATGGTTTCTTAATTTTTATAATTTAACTATATATGTTTATGAATTTGGGATTTGGCATACCAAAGGCATGGGTTATTCAGGAAACCAGTTTGCCTCCACACTTTAGTCAAGACATGCAGTCGGACAAGCATTGCAAAGCTGATGAGTCATTGACCCTCTTTAGAGGTCATGGAGAGGAACTTCCTCTTACGATAAAGGACAAAGATCAAATTATATCATTCTTGATGATGCATTGTGGGACAAGGTCCAATACCTTATGCGGTTTGCAGAACCAATTCTAACCATGATTAGGACATTTGACATAGATATGCCTTGCTTGGGGTAAGTCTATGAAAGCATAGATAGCATGCTGGAGAGGTTAAGGGAAATTATCAAGGCAATTGATGATGATCCCCTTGAACTATTTTACCATGAAGTGAAGGACATAGTTATCAAAAGGTGGAACAAAATGACCGCACCATTACACCTTTTGGCCTGTACCCCAAAATTATCATCATTCCAAAGTTTTGTCTTTGCCAGGTAGAACAACGCCAAACAAAGATTCTAAAGTGGTACAAGGATATAAGACAGCTTTGAGAAAAATATATAGGGATGTGGGAATTGCAATTGAAGTACGTGAGGAATTTGGAGCATTTGTACAGTCCAGTGGTAACCTTTCAGATCCACTAGCCATGGATGATCGAGGACATATGGATCCTATTACTTGGTGGGGCTTCCATGGTGGGGATAGCATTCATCTCTCAACTCTAGAGACAAGGTTGTTATCACAGGTTGCCATTTCCTCATCAGCTGAGAGGAATTGTAGTACATATGGCTTTATCCATTCAATGAAGTGAAACAGAGTGGGAACAATGAAGGTTGAGGATCTTATGTATGTTCATTCCAACCTCAGCCTTGTATCACATTCCACTCCAAAGTATAAGAAGGGTCCAAGCAAAATGTGGGACGTGGAACCTAAGATATCTGACTTAAACATGACACTTAATACCATGTCTCACCTCAACCTACTTGAGGATGTCAATGTCCAACCACCAGTCCAAATTCTGCTTCAGCTTCCAACATTCTTGGACGTCCTTTGTCTATTCATGATGTAGAGTTGCAATATGTGAATGATAAGGATGTAGACCCATTTCATTATATGTAGTTGGACCTACTAGACATTATCATACTAGGAGGTATTTTGTGATGAGACACTCAATTTTGTATTTCCTATTACCCTTTTTATATGAGACGATGCATCATGATTTCAATCTACAAATTTACAAATGATTTAATGATATCGATTCCCCAATGTTATGGTCCTTGAATGCTTTTTATTCTTAACTTTGAATATATTTAAAAATATATATATATATTATTATATTTTATGCATTGTATTTCCCATTATCCTAGGATCCAAGCTTACTAAAATGCAGCGGATCAGAGTATCCATATCGTTTTCACAGTAACCTAGAATGTGCAACAAATAATAACCTCAAGTAACATGTGAAATCCCTCTGGGTGAGGCGTCCCATAAAATCATGTAGAAAATATGTGCCATAAAACCCTCAAGTGATGGAATGACCCTCAAGAATGTTATAAAACCCTAAAGTAATGGATCGGCCCTCAAGAAGAATGAATGGAGTCTCATAAATGGTGATCAAAAGTCATAGGTGGTCCCCAAAGCAAAGACATCTCCTCAACTAACTCCATGACTCGACATCCAAGGTGTAACAACTCCTCAAAAGATGTGCAAATGTCTAGATCCAAGGAGTAATGCACCAATGCACGTGCAAGGTCCACAAATACTCAACTAACTCCATCGAGGAGCGGGCAGCCCCATCAAAATGCACCATAACATGTGAAATGACTCATCAAAATGCACCATAACATGTGAAATGACTCAACACATGTGCCAATACGAGGGGGTGCTCCACCTCAGATGGTGCTCCATGTCATCATAAACCAATCTAAGTGTCGTGATCATCAACATAAGCAAGGCACTCAAGTGATAGGCCTCCAATCAAGTCAAAGCATGCCACAACTAGCCATTCAGAGGGCCAAAACTGCCTAAACATGTGTGTACAAGAGCAATGCTCAAGTAGAATCATACCTCCATAATGCCAAGATGTTAAGCCCATGTGTAATAAGTCCCAAAGTGCTAGGGCGTCCACCCTATAGGAACAATGATCATGACATCTCACCAACGTCTAGCAAGGTGATGGCTAGACCAACATAAAACCTTGTGCAAAAGTGAAGCACTCTCCATAGATGATGAGCAAATATAACAATGGAAACCTCATAATGCTACAGATAACAAAGTGATCTAGAGCACTCCATAGTCAAACTAAGGCGCCTCCATAATACACAATTGTAAATCATGATATGCTTTAGGGGCACAAACAAATAAGTGTGCAAGCAGCAACTCTCTTCTAGACACCTCACACCCACCAGTTGTGATGATCGACAATTCCATAATGGAAGTGTTGAGAAAACTATGTGCACCAATAACAATACCTCTATGCCTAACAAGTGGTCCTTCAATACCATCCTACAAGTCTCTGCCATGTGTGATAAAAATCACAAGTGCAACTAAGTTGTGATGAAAATCACAAGGGGTGTGATGAAAATCACAGTTGGCATGATGACAACTACGAGGACAAGACTTCATACAACATGAGGGGTAACACTACGGAAAAACGATTGCAAGTTGGGGGTAGAACAATATTTTGTTGGTACAAAAGGACAACCAATGTTTTTCAAACTGGCCAAACCAAAACTGAAATCAATCAGTTCGGCTAGTCTAACCTTGAAACCCTCTGAACCAACCATTGAACCGAATCAAAGGATCTGTTCCATATAGAACTAGCCAATTTAGTGTCCAAATTGACGGATTCGACCAGTTCCATCCCAAACTAGTTTGGGCATGGCCACATGGGATTTCCACCCAATTCTACCCTCTCCCACCCCTAAACTCTAAAATGCAATATATAAAGACCCCCCCATTTTCCTCACACCTCTCTCATTGAGTATTTATGCGCCAATAATAATACCTATGTGCCTATCAAGTGCTCCATCAATACCATCCTGCAAGTATCTACCATGTGATAAAAATCACAAGTGCAACCAACTTGTGATGAAAAGCACAGTTGGCATGATCAAAATCCCCAACACAAGACCTCATACAACATGACACTATGGCAAAGCAATCACAAGTTAGGGGTATAACAAAATTCTATTGGTACAAAAGGACAAGCA
>SNQJ01S0023394.1:121203-146592 GCA_010110895.2 Picea sitchensis
TTGTGAGCATTTGGAGTTTGTGGAGTTGCATTGAAGAGTTGTGATTTAGAGTGACCTTGGAGCTTGTTTAGCATTCCTTATGGGTTGTTTGATGATTGCTCATGTAGATCAGTGATATGCAGTAGGCCAGTAGCTTGTTCTTTTTGGGACTCTGGAGGCCATCTAGAGCCTCGCTGATTATGTATTTTGTTTCAAATATGTATTGCACTCACTATCATTTTGCTATATTCATCCTTACATGGTATATACATGAGTAGACTTCGCATATTTTGTCTCTAATGGTTTGATATCATGGTTTTAGATCCTGAATTTACATTGATGTACATGAATATTTTTTTTATAATAAAATTTTCATATTTTATGTATTTTTTAGTAAACCATTTCATAAACTGAGTCATCAGCCTAGTCCAGTCTGACCCTCAACCAGTTTCAAGTCCAATTGCAACTTTTAAAACATTGCATACAAGTGAACCCCAAGAACGCAAACATGTCGTGAGGAAGGCTCGACCCTAATGGGGGTAATTACAATGCCCTGCTTTCCCCGACCTGGCAAATCCCCATTCACCTTCACTTTAACTTTTACCTTTATTGTAACCCCTTTCTATAAAGCTCTCAAAATTTTCTTTCAAATGGCAATGGAGCAAACTCAATCAACAGCCTCAATAGCAAGATAATTTTGTCGGGAGACAAATCACTATTTTCTATCAACAAAATGGGCAATTTCTAAAGATCAACTTTTAGAAGTCATATCGCCCTCAACATTGCTCAGAACCTCTATTATGGCCTCTTTCTTTTAAACGATAAAAGTTTCACAACAATCTGAGATCTATATATCAAGATAATGTCATTATAATCTACAAACCCATTTTTCATGTGAAGGCTTGGATACCATGTCAAAGTAAGAGTGATAGCATTATAATTAAGACTCAATCATAGCCTTGAGGGTTAGCTCAATTGGTCTAGAGCCAGACATGAGGTTTCATGTTTGTTGTTGGTCACGGGTTCGACTCTCTTAATTCCCCTGGGGTGAGGCCCCGTAATTAGGGCCGACAGTTTACCCCGTTTACCATCTAAGAAATGTGGGGAAGTACTCGGAGGGTCTCTTGTGATTTCTTCCATCGGAAAAAAATTAAGACTCAATCATATATTATGCATAACAATCACATAATAGAAGATAAACCCATAACAAGAGAACACTAGAGAAATTTTCATGGGTACAATAAGTACCCTTAAGATATGATCTATAAGATCAGAATGATCAATTGTCTTGATGATACAAATGATGTTTAGATATCTCAATATATAGGAATTAGGGTCACATACACCCTTGTGACTGTAGGCCAACTGGTAAGGATGTGTAAGCATAACCCACTTAGACCTCAAGATGCCCCTTAAAGGGTTACATCACCGAGATTGGCCAACATAACACTAACAGAGGAGTATTGACGAGAATTCAAGTGCTAGTGAGCAACTAAGGAGCATCCATAGCAGTTGTATTGTAGTTCTTCCTTGTTATCACCCAATCTAGCACTTGTGCAAAGCCTTCACAAGATGCAAGACAAGTGTAACATATGGAAGTACTTGCCACTGTCACCCAAGCAATTACTTCCCTCATTTTAGTGAAGGATTGAGATCCAACACAAGGGAGGCTTCCCTAGCAACCTCAAGGAATCTTATAGCAAGAATGAATCAAGTCTAACAGCCTCCTATCTTGGTTACTCGATTATACCGCCAACTAGGTCAAGGTTCAAGGTGAAGACAAGGTGGTTAAATGAAGCAATTCTAGATTTGTGTGTGTGAAGTGTTCAAGACAATAAGTGATAGCTATCAAGTCAAATAAGTCAAATGAATGCCTTGAAACACTACTTATCAAAGAAAATGCTATGGTTGTCATAAACCTTGCATTTATACGTAATTACTTCAACAAAAAGACAAGTTATGACGGCAGAAATGTAACAGTCCTAAAACCAATAAAATGTAATGAAAGAAAGATGAAATGAAAGCTAATACTAACACATTAAGTAACCAATGCTTGTTGAAAAGAAAAATGGCATGAAACTACTTTAAAATGTGCAAGAAGCCAAGCCCTGGTTGGCTAAAAACTACACCAATGAATCAATAAATGATGTCAAGAATATTTATGGGCAAAGAATGCAAAAAAACATAGACATTAGGCTAGAGACAATTAAAAAATTAAGAGGAAAGGCAATAAATCCTAAATCTACCATAAAACGTCAAGGAGAGAGAGGGTTAGGATTTTAAAGGTCATATTGGAAGAGAATAGACTAGTGTCGTCTAGCTTCCTTGGGTATATGGAGTCAAAGATGCAAGTTCTATGGAGAGCAAAGGCAAAGAAAGACTCAAGGATCGAACCCTAAGGTAGTCCACTACAAACCCTAGGTATTGATTCTTTAGGAGAGAAGCTCAAGGTAGTCCACGACAAACCCTAAGAGGTCGTCCTATGTCTTCTAAGAACCTTTAGCAAGAGATCTAAATGGATTTTGATCAAAGCCTAGAGTAGTCCACTACAAACCCTAGAATTTTAACCTACAAGAATAATCGTAGAGTAGTCCACTACAAACCCTAGAATTACCCTTATGTCCTTCAGCAAACTCAAAATAAATGATAACAAGGGAAGGTAGTCCACTACAAACCTCCCTAGGGTTTCAAAACAAGGGTTTATCCAAGAGAATACAAAGTAGCATGCAATTATCACCACTTTGATAAAACAATTTACTTAATACACCAAGAATAAACATCCAAAGACTTGAAAAGAACACTTACTAGTCAAACCATTGAGCATGAAAGAAACGCTAGCATGAAATCATCCACAAGAAACTTGAAAAGCATCCACTAGATCATCTCCAAAAAAGTGTGCACAAAGTACTCCATGATGAGAAAGAAAGAAAAGAGACAAGTGTAGCAATTCTCCACAAGATGAGTTATGATTGATTTACAAATGAGGAAACCATCCTCTATAAATATGAGACAAGCCTAGTGCCTCATCTCTCTAAAAGCACCTAAAATCATAACAATCCATGATACAAGGTGGATAGGTCTCAAGTCGACCCCCAAAATAGCTTCAAAATAAAAATACAATGCTAAAACACCAAAACGACCCCTCAAAAGCCAACACGTGTGTGTAGAGGACAATAAAGGGGTGACGTCATCTACTCAAGGGGGCATAAGCTCAAAAAGTAGCATCAATCCCCAAAAGGTGCAAAGCATCATCAAAAGTCATCTCCCCTCATCAATAGGGTCACACCTCATCATCAACCAAGTGCCAACTCATCACCTACATGCTAGGTCGACTCAATGCAAAGTAACATCAATCCAAGCATGATGTCACCCGCCAAATGTGCGACATCCAAGGTGAAAATGCCAACACCATGCAGGAGAAAGGCTCCATCATCCCTCTAAAGGGGTATACCATCCTCAGCAAGTGTAACAGCATCCATCAAAACCCTAACGTCCCCGAGGGTGCAATGTCCAGGATGTGGGCTTCCTGCCCTTTGGTGACACATCTAACTAACCACGTCCAAGGTAATGTCTGCAATGTCCAAGGTCCAGGAGGTGTTGGAAGGTGTTTGAAGGCTGGCCAAGTCATCAAGGAGCCCAAGGCTCATGCTCAAAGACGCAACATCCTCCGAACAATGCATGACGTCATCATGAAACATCCTTTAAACGACCATACCAGGGGTGCATCATCAATAAGCAAGGCTCAGAGAATCAAGTAAGACCAACCATTACAAGATACAAGAGTCATCAAAATCATACAAAGTAAGCCACAATCTAATACAAGAGCCACATAAGCAATTCACATTAGGTATCTTCTTCAAACTTCACACTAGCTCAAGAATTTATGCAATTTACCAAGTTTAGGTATGGGAGGACCGTCGCAAGACCCTATTAGGTGTGCCATTACCCAAGTAGAGCAGTTCCCAAGAAACCCTTCAAAGTGAAAGTATGAGTGTATGAGATGGTATGGAGTTTACTTCATGGTCATGGTGTCATTGACATGCAAGGCCACGTGTGGGTTCATCTCCATGAGCACCTTTGTAAAGGAAGCGCTCGATGCTTAAATTACCCTTTCCTCGGCAATGTGTGTATTCCATGTTAGAATTTTTTTTATTTTCTGGTTACACAGTTACAGCACTTAATCCAATAATAACTACAATAGGATCATTGAAAGATAGACAATCACATATGCAATAGAACACAAAGTTTATCCTGGGAAACCCTCGTGGGGGAGAATACCCAACAACCAAAATCCTCAATATAGATTCTTTCAACCAGTACAATAATGTGCTATAGCTCTCCCAGAAGGACCAAGACCAAAACACCAAAAGAAACTGTCTCCAAGACTTGTGCGCTAGACCTCCTTATGCGCTCCAAGATACACAAGCGAAGTGTGTGTGTGAATGTCCAAATGAGAGGAACCTATCCTCTATTTGTACACAAAAGTGTCTCTTGAAGAGACACGACTCTTGACCTAACTAACCCATAAAACCAGGGTCGACTAGCCACAATGGGGCTTTTTACAATCACAAGTAAAATACCAATAAAATAATAATTTATGTTGAGCTGACTTATATAATATAATTACAATGACATTTTAAAGGTTTGACCAAAAAAATATACAAGAAGATCTTTCGAAGTTACACCAAAAATATTAACACTCCCTCCTAACTAGGAAGGTATTCTTCCAAACACAGACTCCAAGTCTGATACCACAAGAGCTCACATCCATTAATTGTTGAACATGCGAATCTATACATCCTCGGATAACCATAGTGCAACATGACTTCACCCCATGCAGCCAAGGCCTATGGGTAGCTCTCAATAGCTATAACATGTCGCCAAGACATCCATTACCCTGCAATGCATCAATACCTGATAATGTGCACCCTTGCCTCAGTGCCAGCCCTTTTTCATGCTGGATGAGATCTACTAGACTCAATGACAACCCTTTTTCATGCTGGATGAGATTTTTCCATTTGTTCTCAGTGCCAGCCCTTTTTCATGCTAGATGATATTTTTACATACTTAGTGCCAGCCCTTTTTCATGTTGGATGAGTTCCACCTGTCACTCCCTCTTAAGAGGGACCATACCAAGCTTGTCTCTGAAGTACTCGAACTTTGACCTTGACAGCAGCTTAGTGAACACGTCTGCAACCTGATCCTCAGTAGTCACAAATTGGAGCCTAACTACTCCCCTCCGTATCATATCCCTGATATAGTAGTATCTTATCTCGATATGCTTCGACCTATCATGGAACACTGGGTTCTCTGACAACNAGGTGAAGAGTGCTCATTCTTGCTCTTTCCTTTCCCGCTGTGGGCGGCTAGGGCTTGATCTTCATCTGCCATCTTTTCTTCTCTTGATGTCGTCCTAGCTTCTTCCTAGTTGCAATCTTCCCGAAGCCTACTGAACTTGGAAAGCTTCTTCCTAGTTGCAATCTTCCCGAAGCCTACTGAACTTGGAAAGCTTCTTCCTTGAGCAAATCCCTTGGATGAATGCATTCCATGACCTTGGGAGGCCATTCAAGGTCATTACCATCTCTTCTCCTTATACTAAGCCACCAATGGATTCTATCTACTCCTTGATTTGATTCATCTTGAGAAGTAGGAGTGAATGGATTATGAGTTTTGCATCTTCACATTCTTTAACTGAGTTCTCAGAGTCATTCTTCAGTTGATGTTGCTTCCTTCAAATAGACAAGTTAAGTTGTCCATCATTTGCTTTGGAGAAGATAATGATGATACATGATGGATAAGGTGGTCCTTGATGGAGTCTGCAATAATCCTTTTTGCTTTTACCATGTCCTTCTTATGCTTTTCCTTAGCTTCATTTCCTTCAAGTTCTTGAACCTCTTCTTTGATGAATGCATCCACATCATGTTCTTCAAGGAGGGTTATTCTGTACCTCCAAGCCCTGAAGTTATCAGCTCCATCTAGCTTTTCATCGATCTTTGTTCCGGTAGCCATCCTTCCTAGGACCACACAAAAATATGACCAGAAATGAAAATTTTCAGAAGAGAGATCTAAACTTACCAGCAAGTGCACTCTACTAGGGCGAGTTGCTTGGTGGTCTTGCTTCGTAAAACTTCTCCCCAAAAACTGAAAAACGTCAGCCTTAGGGTTTGGGTGAAACCCTAACTGCAGCAGCTGCAAACTGGAAAACTGGTCCACTAGAAAAGTGCACTAGGCTAGGGCGAACCTCCTAATGGTCTATGTTTGTCCGACAACTGTCTCTAGACTGAAAACGGCTCCTTTTAGGCTTCTAGATCTGCAACTGGCTTCTATTCAAGCCTGCTCTTAACCCATGTTAGAATTTTTTTTAATTTTCTGGTTACACAGTTAAAACACTTAATCCAATAATAACTACAATAGGATCACTGAAAGATAGACAATCACAGATGCAATAGAACACAAAGTTTATCCTGGGAAACCCTAGTGCGGGAGAAAATCCAGCAACCAAAATCCTCAATATATATTCTTTCAACTAGTACAATAATGCGCTATAGCTCTCCAAGAAGGACCAAGACCAAAACACCAAAAGAAACAGTCTTCAAGACTTGTGTGCTAGACCTCCTTATGCACTCCAAGATACACAAGAGAAGTGTGTGTGTGTGAATGTCGAAATGAGAGGAACCTATCCTCTATTTATACACAAAAGTGTCTCTTGAAGAGACACGACTATTGACCTAAAGAACCCATAAAAAAAGGGTTAACTAGCCACAATGGAGCTTTTTACAATTACAAGTAAAATACCAATAAAATAATAATTTTTGTTGAGCCAACTCATATAATATAATTACAATGACCTTTTAAAGGTTTGACCAATACAAATATACAAGAATATCTTCTGAAGTTACTCCAAAAATATTAACATTCCAAACCCCTTTCTTGCCTTTTGATTATTCATTTATTGCTTTGCAAGACCCATTTTTAGGTTTCTGCATTTATTATTTTTTTACTGGGATTCATTTACATGAAGTCCTTTTAATTTGATATGCATTATGTGCATTAGGACTTGGGGTGATCGCCTCATAACAAGGGGGTAGAGCTCAACCTGACTTTTGGCTATTGATTTGTCATTTGTCATCCCATTATTCCTCTTTTTTTATAGCATGCCTTTTTTTATTTGTTTTACCAGCTGCATCAATCTCGAGCATTCTAGCCCCTTCTTCTCATAGGAGGGTGAAGGCACGGACCTTTTTGGGATACATGTAACAGCCATTTCCANGCATTTATTATTTTTTTACTGGGATTCATTTACATGAAGTCCTTTTAATTTGATATGCATTATGTGCATTAGGACTTGGGGTGATCGCCTCATAACAAGGGGGTAGAGCTCAACCTGACTTTTGGCTATTGATTTGTCATTTGCCATCCCATTATTCCTCTTTTTTTATAGCATGCCTTTTTTTATTTGTTTTACCAGCTGCATCAACCTCGAGCATTCTAGCCCCTTCTTCTCATAGGAGGGTGAAGGCACGGACCTTTTTGGGATACATGTAACAGCCATTTCCAGAAGATAGGACAACAAGAGGAAAATTGATGGAAAGTATTAAAGGGAGTGGTGTGTTACCCCTATCAAGGCCTTCCAGTATTACCCCTATTCCCCATGAGTGACAACACTAGACTAGGACAAATATGATGGCCACCAAGGTGAAACAAGGCAAGAAGCATAACTTCCAAGCATCATGATCCATTATCTGACTTCAAAACATGATCCTCACCTAAATGCCTGATGCATTAAATGTAACCCTTTATATGAAACAATGACTAATGTACCTCGTGTGTCAGACCACCATCATCGAATGAACCATGTCGATCTAGTGAATGAGCTGAGCAATAATGAGGGGGGAGGCATTTGAGGGGCTGTTGTCTGTGGAGAGTGTTGATCAACAACTCTGGGATCACTATCTGCAATGTGGATGATCATGGAGAATGATCTCCTCTAGTTACCCCTAGGTGAGAGAGAGTAACATTCCCCACTGCTGCATCAGAGAATTTTTCATTTGTCAATGGAGATTCTGACTTGACAAGGACAACAAGATTTTCCAGGTTCTTAAATTTTTGTTAGTTTTTTTAAGTTTATTCGTTGTAAGGAGCAAGTTGTATAAGTTTTTCATCTCTTATTATGCATTTATTTGAATTCTACATTTAAAAACTTAAGAGTCGTATGAGACCGCAATAAACTGAAATCCAAGAAATTGGAAACCAACCCAACTTAAACACCAAAAAACTCCTCTAACAATTTGTGGAAAAAATCACTATGAACAAGAAGGAAAAAAATGGCGGTTGTGAGGAATGGGCATTCACTCTTTCCAGCACTCTTTCAAGCCATACTTTCAGCTTCAGCTACAAAAGTGTATGGCATCATCTTTTGGGCATACATGGTGATGGAGTGAAGGCTTGTGAATGTGTTACCTCCCAGGTTCTCGCTCAAATGTAAAAGCCCCAACCATACATGTCAGACCCCAAGGGTGACTTAGGTAGGCTACCCACTATCACCTCGGTAGTTCTATCTCTTGCTTTAGGCTAGCAGCTAGCTCTCCCCTAGATCAAGGGGAGAATCCCTAAGGCAATCTACGTCCAAACAAATGATGATGGAAGAGGGTGCTTGAGGACTTGAGATAAATCTGGTTCAAAGGTTTAGTTGTAGCAATTGAATTTCGAAATTTACAGACGTAACTTTCAGCCTATTAAAAGATGATAAAACAGCAAGATTTCCTTAGGCTAATAGCAAATCTGAGGTCAAACATGAAGCTGGAAATTACAAATTTGCAAACAAAAATTTAAGTCTAAGTAAAGATTTGTAAATGAGGATTTATTAGACTTAAAGCAATCTGAAATAAACGATTCTCTACTGTAAATTTTCAGATTGTAAAACAGAAAATAAGAGATGATTTTTTATAGTTTTTTGAGTGGTTGAAAGGAGAGGACTAGTGCCTATTTTCCAGATTGGGCATATGGGGTCAAATAGGCTCCTAGGAGAGCTATTTCAACAAAATTTTAAGGTCTATAACAACAGCAAATAGCACACTATAGCAGCCCTAAGTTGGCCAGAAGTTTCTACTAGAAATGCAAGAAAAAGGGCCTAGAAAGGTCCACTTTCAAGCTACTATCATGGTATTCCTTTATTAGGAAATAAGTTAAGCAAGAACTAGAGATATCATTTGCAATGGATCATTTCCAGAACAAGTCAATAAAGGAATTAGAGAGAGAGAGAGAGGAACCATCACACCTAATTCACTTCCATCATGGTTGATAAATCCTTCACCTTGGCCTTGAGAAGTAGCTTTGACATTCACAAATTTAGCATAACAATCCAACAATTAACATCCACAAGGAATCACCTCACATGAAGAAGAAAGCACCATTTTATTCCATTAATCCTTCACAAGAGYTTAGAGCAACATGGACTCCAAAAATTACACACGCTTTCAACAACGATTACAAATGGAGGAGCCTCAAATATATAGAGTCTAGGSTCAACAACCTCCACAATAAAATAACAATATCTTTACCAAAACCCTAGATCTATCCTAGGAAAACATAAAATATCCTTATCCTCCAACTAAATTGAGAGGACAAGTCAAACAACCAATAAAATAGGTGGACTAATAACACATGTAMAAAATCCAAGCAATGAGAGCTGAAGGAAAGAGGACACCTCAATCTCGATGTAAGATCACATCAAACATCTCCAACAAATGAATAAAATACTCCACAAGAGGAGCACTCCACAAGTTACATGGTTATCTTTGCCAAAAATAGAAAAAATGGCTAGGTTTTGAGTCTCCTAGCCTCCACACATGTGAGACAAATGATAAAATATGAGGGTTGTCCCTCAATCTCTTCCAAGACCAAGTCACATCACTAAAATAATCCTCCAAAAATCATGTCAAAAGAGTGGGAGAGTGTCACGTGTGGCATCAAAGGCAATACGTCCATCTCTCATGTGTAACAAACACATAAAAATGTGTGTTAGGATGTGGATCCAAGGGAGCGGATGTCAACAAGTAATAAAATAATGCCATGAAATGTGTGCCTGATCAACAAAACCTCAACTACTTCCAAGGAAAAGGGTGATGACCTCATTTCATGCATAAAATAATAGTATATGGGGTGGGCACCTCAACATATGTGCCAATTAGGTGTGCACTCCATCAAAATAGCTCAATCCATGATCAAATAACCCACTGCCAATGTGAAACCAAGCCATTACACCCAAGCACTCAAGTAAAGAGGCCTCCACGAGGTCAAAGTGTGATCAAACTATCTTTGTATAATCAAATCAACATGAACCTACATGCATAAAGGGTGTATCCACATCAAATATGCCAATAACCATATCAAATATCCCATTAGGAGGGTGTATCCACATCAAATATGCCAATAACCACCTCTAGAACCATATGAAAGGGGTCAATAAGCTAGGCACTTCAATAAAATGACATCAATTGTAGGAATGTGCCATCATCATGTGAAATAAAACCCGATGTACTAGGAAAATCACCTCCTGGACAAATTTGTATCACACCATCATATACATCATGTCGAACCACACTAACCATCCTAGAACCATCTGAAGAAGGGTACCTCATACCAAATATACCATCACATTACTGAAACACATCAAGGTACTATTTGGTGCTCTAAAAGTAATGTATCACTAGTCAATCAATGGTGCTCCTGCTAGGCTCTAGGGGCATAAGCAAAGGACTTTACACTATCCATTCTCATAGAAGATATTTGCAGGATTGTTTGATCAGGAGTTGTTGTGAGGCCATCTGGCTTGTGGTATCTTGTCCTCCAAGATCTTATGAGGACACCAATTTCGGTTGTAGACTACTGTCTTGAATGCCTCTGCACAAAGAAACATCGGCAAGTCCTAGTCATGTAGCATGGCCATTGTACCCCTATGATGGATCAATTCTCCACTCTACAATCCCATTCTATTGTGGGTTGCATGGAACAGTCAACTCCCTCTTGATTCCTACCTCCTTGCAGAAACCCTTAAACTCCTTGGAGGTATATTCTCCCCCATTGTCCTATCTCGATACTTTGATCTTCTTCCCTATCTAGTTTTCAACTAGAGCTTTGAACTCCTAAAACCTGCTAAAGACCTCATCCTTGGTCTTTAAGAAGTGGATCCAAGTCTTGCAAGAGAAATCATCAATAAAGGAAACACCTAGACCTATGATCATTTTTGGGAAAGCAACCTTAGCATGCTTGCCAAGCATGCACCCTCTACATACACTATGTTGCTCAATACAAAACATTGGAAGACCTGTGACTATCTCCCTCAGATTAGGCAACGCACTATGATGCAAGTGCCCCATCCTGTAATGTCCCCATTTTTGGATTCCCTTGCTGTGCAGTTGGAGTTGACCTTATGGGTTTATGTCAACCTAACATGAGGGGTAATTTGAGGTTAACAATCCGCTCGGGCTGTTTGGAGGAGTTATATGATGCTTTCAAATGTCCGCTTATCATCTTTCATCATCGGGATCATTCCTGCGCAGTCAGATTTCAATTCCGTTGCATTTCGACCGTTCCCATAATTTGGGAGTATTATTGAGCATAATTTAATGGATTTCACTAAGGTTGTTATTTTAATAAATTATCTAAGAGGGGTACCTTGGTGTAATAGCTCGTTGGAACCAGAATGAAGAGCTTTAAATGTTGGAGAGGATGAAAAGTGACTTCCAAAGCCCAAAAATGCTTTAAAGTCAAATAAATCACTTTTTGGAGTAAAAGGGGAAAGAAATTAATAAAGTGATTTTACTAAAGATACATTAAAAAGTCACTTGAGGGTAAAAAGGTAAAAGGGTCAGCAGAAAGGTAAAAGGGTCAGCAAAAGGTGAAAGGGGAGATAAAAGAAGGATGAGAGTTCATTCTCTCATTATGTTGATGATTATTTTTTATATTGATTTGGTGAGCTCATGGAGCCTTTGGGGTTTGGAGTGAAACCCTTGTTTGGATTGGTTTCGATGGTGAAAAATTCCACCCTAGCTGATCAAGTTTCGGTGGTGAAAGATTCCACCCTAGCCATTTGGTGGGGAAACCATCCAATTTTTCCACTTGTTTTTATTGTGAGGAAAGATCCATCTTTTTGCAACAATTTGGGGGTTTCTGGAAGACTATTTCACTTATGGAGATCCAGTTTTTKAAGAAGGTCGAGTTTCTCCTTGAAGGGGGGCAAAATCTYCTCTTGTAGAAGTTGTTTTCCTTTGTGGAGAGCGCATCTGCTAAGGGAGGTCGTATATATCTTTGRGCAGCCAACTTCCATGTGTGTGGRCCGAGTTATCATCATGCAAGCCGAGTCTTCATTGTGAGGGCCGAGTTTCTCCAATGGGGTCGAGTTCTTCTTGAAGAGAGAACGTATTTCTTTGGGAGGTTGTTGTAGAGGCCGACTTTAATGTAGAGGAGCAGCATTCATCTTGGTGGAGGCCGTGGCTCTTCTGTAGAGGAGTATTCTCAGTGGAGAGGTAGATTTGAACCTCTATATTACCATGCATTGTAACAGGTCAGAAATAAAAAATAAAATCATATCCTTTTGGGGTGTTTTCCCTACTGTTATAGTGATTTAGTTGAGTTATTTCCTTTGGTACTTTGCTGTAATATTTTGCATGCAATATGAAAACTTTATTTGGCATCAAAACCTCAACCATCCATTGAAAAATCACATGAAGAAAACCAACCAGCAAACCATAAACACCACAGCATCAACAAGAGGTATTTTACAGGGGATTGGAACCTACAACCTAAGTGTTTGACAAAAGTCACCAACCAGAAATACAAATAAATTACTACAGCAGCCAAATGAAGGGGTTTGATAGTGTTGATTTTTGTAGCCTCGGACAGGTACTTGCACAAAGGCTTGGTGTCTAGCTTGTGGAAATCGTCATTGTAACCTCTCAGTAGACCTTAGGGGGTTCCCTTTATGAGCTAAATAATTAAAGTGAATGTTCTTTTGTTAATTAAGTTAAATGCCTAAGTTAATGGCATTAGTAACTTAAGTGAGCGTTTGATTAAGTCACGATTGTTAGATCTAAAGTGAAGGTGAGATTAGATCTCAGCCTTTGATCACTTTAGAGATCTAGGGTTTGATTGATTTGGTCAAATCTCAATGTAATAAAATGCAGCCTAGGTGAGAGGAGAAGATACAGTGATCGTACACAAAGAGTGAGTGAGCACTCAGGTGTGTTGGGCAGGGGCCGAGAAAAGGGTGCAAAGGGGCAGCAAAGAAAATAGCATCCAACAAGATCCATGGACAGATCTTGGGCTAGGCTATTTGCTGATTTGTATTTCCTCAAAAGGGACATTATCCCAAGACGGGAGCCCTAATTTTATAGCAATAAAATCATCACATAATTGGTTTTCCCGCGAGGCTTTTTCTAGGGGTTATTTACCAGAATCTTATGTGCAACGTATGATTGGTTTCTCTGTTGTTGATGATTTTGTTGATTATTGTTAAGAACCTAGTTGTGTTTTAATTCAGTAAATTTGTTTTGCTCAGAATTAATTGTCATGTGCTAGGTTTCATAAAAGTTAAAAGATAGTGGGTTTTGAGCATATCAACAAAGTGTTTTGAGCCAGCAACACACTCAAAACATAACAGCAGTAGTAAAGGGGGTCATTACAGTGAGTTTGGGGTATATCATCAAAGTGTTTGACAGAAGTCCTAGACCAAACAAACACTAAATTCTTGCAGCAATAAGTAATAATTTATAATAGCCATTAGGAGGGACATTACAGTGATATCAGAGCTGGTATTCCTGCCAGCCTATGTATTACCTGTTCTTTTTATGACTCTGGGTGAAGAGGACTACATCACATATAGGAGATGAAGACAATAAAGGGACTCTTGGCAGAATTGTTACAAACTTCTCAAGTTCAAAAGAATCTAACAACAATGTTAGAGCATTCTAAGTGATTGGAGCATCACTTATCTGTTGGGAAGAAAAAAGAAGAGTTCAAATCTGAAGTGGTTGGTGATGGGGATGCCTCATCTCATGAGGGAAATTTGACAGAACCCCAAGACGACTTCTTGGAAGTGCATGCATCTACTCAAGTTGAGGAGGTGTGCAATGGGGTTGACAAAACATCAGCCTCCAATATATCAAAAGAGAGGTCCTATGAGGCTGATAACACTAGTACATGTGATGGACAGGTTGAGAGTACATATGATGATTATGATGATTATGATGGGCCACGTGTGGAGTTGAGTTTGGCACATTCTTCATCAGCGGAGACTCAATTATCCATGGCAGCCATAACACAGAAGGATGTTAGTGGTACTCGGGATTTGAGGGAAGAGGCTCTTGGGATGGTCAAGCACGAGGGGCATTCAAATTTACAAGGGCTTGATGAGAGTATGATCTAGAAATTTCTGATTATACACAGTTTGCATCATGGGGATCATGAGTCACTTCTTTTAGAGAGCCCAGTGAAGGCTCAAGTCATAGCTACAGATGAGATAGTTGAGCATATACCTTGTGGACCAGCTGACAGGAAAGTGTATGCATCCGCTGATTTGGGAAATGGGTATATTACAAATGTGGACACATCAATTTGGGATCTAGGTTCAGGTGACAATAGTGGAGTGGATGTACAAGATAAGATAAAAGGGGAGCAAAATGACACAGGGGTATACAATGGTATACAATGATATACAGTGATGATGCAGAGAGTGTTATTGATAATTTGTATGAGGAAGAGATGGATTTTGGTGTGGACAGTATGTTAGGACATAACGTTGTCCCATCCTTTTTTCATGAGGATTGTATGGTGAGGTATGCTCATCCATTTCCTTTCAACCCACATACGCATGACCAAGGGGTTGGAGAGATTCCTCCTAGGAGACCCCTTGACATGGGCTTCCAGCATACCACTGAATTGGGTTTACCCAAGATCGATGAGTTGAGGGATCAGCTTCAGGGTGCAATATACCTTTTTGAGATTGACTTGCATTCGGGGTGTGCAGGGGTGTGCAGGTACATCAGGAGGAGATCCAGGTCATATGGGATTGGCTCACGAAGATTTCAGTTGATTGGAAGTCCCACCTTCTGGTGGAATATTCCAAGGATTGGTTTGCTTGTGAGTTGATAGATGGTCACATTCGGGATGACAGGTACAAAGTAGTGGATAACATTATTTACTACAGAGATAGTATATACTTAGTCCCTAAGTCCACACTTAGGGAGGAGATCATGAGGGCTATACATGATACACCCTTGGCAAGGCATCCTGGGTACTTTAGGACTTACCAGCAGATAAGAGAGAGGTTCTCGTGGAAGGGCCTCGAGGATGATGTGTTGAGACATATGAGTGAGTACATGGCTTGTCGACAGAACAAGTCAGGACATACCCATCTTGCAGGATTATCGCAACCTATAATCATTCCAGAACAGGAGTGGGAGAGTGTCTCGGCAGATTTCATCACAGGTCTACCAGAGGTGTATGGCAAGGATTGTATTTATATCATTGATAGTCGGTGGATCAAGTTGGCACATTTCTTCGCAATTTCGTCAGGGTACGAGACATCGCAGGCGACAGAGTTGTTTTTTAGGGAGGTGTTTATACTCCATGGGTTGCCTGAGTACATTGATAGTGATCGGGACAACAGATTTCTCAGTACATTTGGGCAAGAGTTGGACTGATTAGCAAGCACAAAGTTGACTCCTAGTACCTTATTTCCACCAGATGGTTGCATACAAAAAAAGGAGTCAAAAACTTGGTTTATTTGGATTTCCTTGGTGTTATCAATGTCGCACAGYAGGAGTCAGAAGGTATTGGGGATGGTGGACTTCTAACTTGGCTTCGGGATCCAGGAAGTCATATGATTTATGGATCGCCTCAAAGTTTGATATTGGTTGGCAGAATTGTGACAGTGATTGGTCTGTTTCATTTTTGGACTGTCGTGAGAGGAGATGATGAGACTTATTCTATAGGGCGGGACAGATTTTCTTTCCTGATACCGAGGATCAAGTCTAGCAACAAATTTGCAGACTTTGACTTCACTGAGATGTCGTGGCAGGATATGACTTGCAGTGGTGGATTTAGCCCTTACAGGTATTTTAGCTTGGGGTTCCAAGACAGGAGGATGCAGTTTGGGCATAATAGGCAGACAGTTATTTATTATCAAAGTGATGCAGCATCGACATGGTGGTTTATTTCTAAGATTAGCTTGGGACCCTAGGATTACATGGTTTGGCAGTTCAGTTACTGATAGAGAGGGGAGAGTCGATTCTTACTTTTGGGGGAGTTTTTATTCCAGAGACTTCGGAACATCAACATATTTGAGACCCTCAAAGCATCCATCATGAGATTGTATGAGTCAATTTTGGGACGCCTCGGGTTGGCTCACAGCCTCTCTGATTTCATTCAGAGTACCATTGGGGTAAAACAGGGATGCCCCCTCTCACCAACTCTTTTTGGAATCTACATTGATGAGCTAGAGTCTTTCCTCCACGACCACATTTAGGATGGTGATGGTTGTCTCCTTCATCGGGTGTTGATCTCCCTGCTCCTTTTCTGTGATGACCTAATCTTGTTGGCCTCTACTCTTGAGGGCCTACAGAGGCAGATTGATGCCCTAGCCAGTTTTTGTGACCTTCGACAGTTGACGGTCAACTTGGGTAAAACCAAGGTCATGATCTTCAATGCTTCAAAACACACTCTCACAGACTTACACTTCTACATCAGAGGGGAAGAGATTGAGATCAGCACAACTTACACCTACTTGGGGGTCCATTTCACGGGGCCTCGTTTTGCTATGTGACAAGCCCTCTATCCTCGACTCAAGAAAGGATATGGGTCCCTAGCCCTCATCGAGAGACAGTGTTTCCAAGGTCAGTTTCAAGACATCTCGTCCAAACTCTACCTCATGGAGGCGATTATCGAACCCACGGTACTCTATGGCTCGGAGATCTGGGGACCGAGTTTGATACAGACAAATTGGGCTCGGATGGAGAGCGTCCAGACCTTGCTTCTTCGATGCATCTTCAGATGCAGACGTACAATCCCACAGTCCAGTATCCAACCATTCCGCCTGGAGGTTATCTTTCACTTGATCTCCTTCCTTCACAAAGTCAGATCTTCGAGGAGCTCTGATTCCAGTAGGGAACAGTACCCCTACCTTGCACTTTGCTCCTATGAGGTCCTCACCTCAGATCACTCCATAGGCCGCACACGAGGATGGTTTTCAAAGGTGTCCCAACTTCTCCAATCGATGACCATTTCCCCAGAGCGCCTTCCCCCCTTTAGGTACTCCTTAGATGTGTCGGCCCATCTCTTGCCGATTAGACATATTATGAACCGAGATATCAAAGAGGACATATCCAGATTATATATTCAGGTCACCTGGAACTCACCCCCAACGAGCCTAGGTCCAAAGATGTCACTCTACTTAGAGCATTTCATGGAGTTGCAGGATGGTATCATTATTCGCCCCCCATACACGTACAGACATTGGATGCATTCACTCAGGATCCCTTTGGGACAGCTCCGAGTTAATTCTCATCGACTCCAAACAAAGACTAATCACCATATCCCACGTTCTTATAGGAACTGCCAGATGTGTCGTCTACAGGAGCCAAAGACATAGAGACACCTCATTTTTCGGTGCCTCGTTTACTATGAGATCCGAGGACGTTACTATTGCCTCTATGGGGACTCAGGGGACTCCCTCTCTACTTTCTTTTGATATCAAGATCAGAGGTGCCTAGCTCTTTTCATCAAGGAGATTCTTCGTCACAGATCCTAGCTCTTGCACACCGCCCCCCACCCAGGACAGACTAGGAGGATCACTTCATACTTCCATGCACTCGCACAAAGATCGAAGAAACAAACGACAGCTCGAGTTCCAGAGCACTTCAGACCATAGAGTGGCGAGACCTCGGGCCCATTCTCCCCCCCTGGAGATCAAACGATAGGTTTGAGACTGGTTCGAAATTGCAGGACCATACACCCGACCACGCAACCTCATCGCAACGCATGGTTCAGCTCCATACAGGTTCAAAGCAAGGCACCTCTCGTCGATCGAACTACCCCCCAGCCCTAGCAGAGCAGTCAAAGATCTATTCAAAGTTTCTTTTGTTGAAGTTTGAGTAGCTTTGGAAGAAATTCTTATTGTATTTGACCAAGACAAAACCTTAAAGAATATTATTGTATTATATTTGTTAAGACGGCCCTATTATGCCTTTGTAAAACTCGGCCCTATTATCCCTTGACAAGTAAAAATGTAAAATAAAAGGATAAAGTGACAGGTCGGCCCAGACCTAATTTTAGGCTGGCCAAACTACTATTTATAAGGGAGGCTAGTGCCTCATTTGTAGAACACACAACACAAGCTCTGCAGCCAAGAAGAAAAGTGTGTAAGTCTTAGAGGGAAACGCTACTGCAGCTAGGAGGTGACGTTGTGGAGGATCTTGGTCTATCTCTTGGGTATATCTTGGTTATGTGGTGGGCTACTCTTCCCTAATCAAGGGTTTGAGAAGGATCTTCTGCTTTGTTAGTTCTCTCTTGAAGAGAGGCATTGTTCTTGGTTGTTGAATCTATATTGAGGAAGTTTGTTGGGTTTTTTCCCTAGAGGGTTTTCCCAAGGTAAATCTTGTGTACGTTGTGGATGTTATTCTTTCAGTGATCCTATATGCAGTTATTGTGCTAATTGTTTAAAAGTAAAAGAACACTAATCTAATTAATTGCTTAAGACGAAAATTCAACATGGTATCAGAGCATCCTGAAAGAAGGCATTTTCGTAGCATAGAAGAGCTCCCTAAGCAAAACAAGGGCATAGGAAGACTCTCCTAACCCTAGCGCACCTTTTCCCTGGAACAGTTTTCAGTTTTGGACAAGTTTCAAAAATTCTGCATAAACCCTAAAAGGTGACGTCATCCACCTTGCTGGAGGATGTTGGGCAAAGTAAGACCATCTAGGAGCTTGGCCTAGGAGGGCGCATCTAGTCCCTGGATCAGAATTCTAAAATTCGAAGTTTGAGGAATTAGGGTTTCCTCATAAAACCCTAGGTTTGCAGTACTAGTTGCAGTGCCAACTCCTTCGTGCCGGATCCTTCATGCCAGTTGCTTTGCTTCGCACTAGTTGCAGCACCAGTTATAGTGCCAACACCAATTGCGGTACCAATTGCAATGAAAGTTTTTGTGAAATGTTGGGATTGATTTTTGGTTGTCCTAGTGATCCTTACCATAACAAATCTCCAGCCACCTTTAGATTACAAGTTGCAAATTGGAGAACCTTTGAAGTTTTAAAGGTTCGTCATTGCTTGTGGCTGCTGGCGGATGGTGCCACTACCTGTCGATGTTGTCGGAGGTATATACTTATATATGTTTAAACTATATCATTATCTTAAGGGTATTTGCAGGAGAAGGGATCCAGAAGGATCGTGCCACAACAATCGTAGATCCAGAAGGATGTCAAATCCAACACATTCAGAGGAGCAATGCACCCTAGGTTTGATTGTTTTGATATGCCTCTATTTGTTATGGCATTATTGTGATCTTATGAACATCTAGGTTGTATTTTGATCTGTTGAAGTTATGACTATCATACTAACCATTGGTCAAAATTTTAGTCAAAGTATTAGGTTGATTAAGGTTAAGATTTTTGAATTTACTTGAATTCCCTAACTCAGATTTATGTCAAGAAAGCATATTGTCTTAGTATAGGGGACAGGTTGAAGAGAATACTAGTCATCTTGAGTGGAGACTCGGAAGAAAAGCAACAACACTCATTCTTGAGGACAAGACTCCAGGTTCCAAGTTTGATTGATTAAATCAATAAGATTCAAATTAACACATATCAAGTTTGATAACTACTACACTACAAGTAAATAGTTGTGACAGCAATCTCTGAAAAGTTCTATTACTATTAGATACAATGAATACTCGGTTGCATGTGAGCACTATTGATATAAATGCTTATTGTAACTTCTTACTAGATATAACTAACATCTCCTCTAGAAGATACTTCTTGTTTTCTCTCCAGGTTACCATGGAGGAATGATTGATCACAACACTAGAAGAGTGTTGTTCTCATTTTCATATTATTGTACTTCTTACTTTGACTCTTATTTCAAGCATGTCACAAGTGATAGCTCTGAAGGAGCTACTGTGACGATTGTTTTTGCTATTTCTTATTATTATAAAAAGTATTGTTCTTGTCTATTGTTTTCCTCTTGTTGTTCTTGTTCCGAGCAGGTCACAGGTGATAACTATGAGGGAAGCTATAGTGACGATTGCAGGAGGCAACATATTAGATGAGACATGGAGCAGACTATCCAAGTTGTATACATGATTGTATACATCCATGTACCAAAGAAGAAGAAGAAGCTACTTTTGCAAGATGACAAAACAAATCCCTCTAGTGCAATTGAACACTCTTCAGATCATCAGGAAGAGTTAGTAGAGCAAGAAGGGCCTACCCAGAATCATTGCAGTAACCAGGAAGAGACCAACATGGTCACGTGACACTTTGCAGGATGCAAAGCCATATAGCATTGACGAGCCATATCATGAGCAAATGGCTCCACCAGTGGTGAGGCAGGCAGCCCCGCCAAGTACTAGCTCAAAAGGAGCTAGAGTTTAGAGGGAGTCATCCCTCACAATCCAGTAAGGAGGAGCAACCTCCCCAGGACCATTCATAGAGATGTACAAAGTCTGACTTGTGTCCAGAGGATTCTCCCAGCAAAAGGGAGAAGATTATGACGAAACACTTGCTCCAATAATCAGAAGAAGTATACATAGAGCAGCCACAAGATACATGAGAAGGAGTCTCATGTCTGCAAATTGAAGAAATATTTGTATGGGCCTAAGCAGACAACCAAGACATGATATGCTGGATCAGACAATTTCCTGATGAGCTTGGACTTTACCAAGAGTAAAGCAGATTCCAACCTGTACTTCGAGGTTGTGGATGGTAGACCAATGTTACTATTGTATGGGGGTGACCTGTTTCTAACAGGAGGCGAGAAGCTCATCGTTGATAGTAAGAGGAAACTTATTGCAAAGTTCAAGATGAAGGACCTAGGCATGTTGCATTACTTCTTAGGTCTGGAGAGACGGCAAAGACCAGATGGGACTTTCCTTAACTAAGGAAACTATGCAGTAGAGATCCTGAAGAGGTTTGGGATGTTGGATTGTAAGGCCACATCTACACCGATGGTAGCTAACTTGAAGTTGATGTGTGTTACATCTTCAGAAACAGTGGATGCCACCACATACATGCAGATGATTGGTTCGTTGATGTACTTGACGAACACGAGACCAGATATATGTTTTGTGGTGAACATATTGAGTCGGTACATGGTTAAGCCTAGACATGTTCACCTGATTGTGGCAAAACATGTGATGAGGTACCTAAAGGGTACAATTGATTATGGACTCAGATATATCTCGGATCATGAGATAAGACTGCAAGGCTACACAGATTCAGATTGTGCAGGCAGTGTCACAGACCGGAAAAGTACATCCAAATGTTGCTTCAGTTTGGGATCAGCTGTGATCTCATGGCTCAGTAGGTAGCAGACTTGTATGGCACTTAGTTCTGCAAAGGCAGAGTATGTGGCAGCATGGCCAGCTTGTGGCAAAGCAATGTGGCTTCGGAAGTTGATTGCAGGATTGTTTGATCACGAGTTGGAGGAGACCTGTATCTTTTGTGACAACCAGAATTGCATAAAGTTGTCAGAGAACCCAATGTGTCATGACAGGTCCAAGAATATCGAGATCAAGTACCACTATGTCTGGGACATGGTACAGAAGGGAGCAGTAAAGCTCCAGTATATTGCCACCGACAAACATGTAGCATATGTATTGACCAAGCCCCTGTCCAGAGCTAAGTTTGAGTATTTCAGAGACAAGCTTGGAGTGGTCCAGAAAGACTTCTACAGTAGTGAGAAGTGATTGTTTTCTCCAGTAGTGAGATGTGTTCCCCAGTAGTGGGAAGTGATCCCTAGTAGAGGGAAGTGATGAGATCCCCAGTAGTGGGAGCTACCCCAGCGCAGGTTGGTACTCCAACACAGGCTAGTATGATACCCCAGCGTAGGTTGGTATGCTACCCCAACGCAGGTTAGTACTCCAGCGCAGACTGATGTGCTGCCCCAGCGCAGGTTGGTACTCCAACACAGGCTGGTATGTCAACCCCAGCGCAAGTTGGTATGCTACTCCAACGCAGGCTAGTACGCTACTCCAATAAAAGTGCAGAACTTCCTATGATATATAGATCCATGATTGACAACAAGACTATGACCAGGTGTACAAAAGCGCAGAAGCAGTGATGATGATCGTGACTTCCTTGCTAAGAGGGAGTGTTGAAGTTTGAGTAGCTTCGAAAGATATTCTTATTGTATTTGACCAAGACAAAACCTTAAAGAATATTATTATATTATATTTGTTAAGACGGCCCTATTGTGCCTTTGTAAAAGTCGGCCCTTTTGTGCATTGACAAGAAAATGTAAAATAAAAGGATAAAGTGACAGGTCGGCCCAGACCTAATTTTACGCTGGCCAAACTACTATTTATAAGGGAGGCTGGCGCCTCATTTGTAGAACACACAACACAAGCTCTGCAGCCAAGAAGAAAAGTGCGCAAGTCTTAGAGGGAAACGCTACTGCAGCTAGGAGGTGACGTTGTGGAGGATCTTGGTCTATCTCTTGGGTATATCTTGGTTATGTGGTGCGCTACTCTTCCCTAGTCAAGGGTTTGAGAAGGATCTTCTGCTTTGTTAGTTCTCTCTTGGAGAGAGGCATTGTTCTTGGTTGTTGAATCTATATTGAAAAAGTTTGTTGGGTTTTTCCCCTAGAGGGTTTTCCCAGGGTAAATCTTGTGTATGTTGTGGATGTTATTCTTTCAGTGACCCTATATGCAGTTATTGTGCTAATCGTTTAAAAGTAAAAGAATATTAATCTAATTAACTGCTTAAGACGAAAATTCAACATCTTTCCTTCAACCTCGGATGGTAGGAGAAGTGAGCTTCCTTGCTCCTACATCCCCACCAAGATCATACAGTTGGATCCCCCTATGGTACTCGAGAACTCCAACAGTGAGCTAGTGTGACCCCTGTCGGCCCCCTCACCGTCAGTCATCATATATAGGAGACATTGACCTCACTAGCTTCACTTTCAGATTTTTCTCTCTCGGCTAGTATTGAGTTGTCCAACTCCTACCATGGACACTCCCACTTTGTATTGTAGATTTTTGAGGAACTAGAAGGTTGTCCAACAGATATGTCTTTGACCTCTTGTTGGTCTCTAAGTTTGAGTAATCAAAGTTGTCCTTACTATTGTTTTAGGACAGCAAACAGGTCTGAAATTTCTGCCCAAAATTCGTCCCTCTAACTGATGATTAGATGCTCTTTTAAGATGCCCTTGCAAGTGTTTTCGTAACTGATGTTAGCACATGCAAATCCCTTAAAACATACAACACTACTCTAGGATCTTAACAAGCTCCTAATGCTGATATAAAACTAAGCATATATGAAAATTGAACACATCATGTTTTTGGTCAACATGAACTTGGACAACCCCCCCCTAATCTCATTATGCTGATGATTATTTATGATATTGATTTGGAGAGCTCTTGGAGCCTTTGGGGTTTGGAGTGAATCCCTTGTTTGGATTGGTTTCAGTGGTGAAAGATTCAACCCTAGCTGATCAGGTTTCAATGGTGAAAGATTCCACCCTAGCCATTTGGTGGGAAAACCATCCAAGTTTTCCACTTGTTTCTATTGTGAAGGAAAGATACATCTTTTTGCAACAGTTTGGGGGTTTGTGGAAGACCATTTCACTTGTGGAGACCAAGTTTCTGAAGGAAGTCGAGTTTCTCCTTGAAGGGGGCCGAAATCTCCTCTTGTAGAAGTTGTTTTCCTTTGTGGAGGGAGCATCTGCTAAAGGAGGCCGTATATATCTTTGAGCAGTTGATTTCCATGTGTGTGGGTTGAGTTCTCATCATGCAGGCCGAGTCTTCATAGTGAGGGCCGAGTTTCTCCTATGGGGTCGAGTTCTTCTTGAAGGGAGAACGTATTTCTTTGGAAGGCTACTGTAGAGGCCAACTTTATTGTAGAGTAGCAGCATTCATCTTGGTGGAGGCAGTGGCTCTTCTGTAGAGGAGTATTCTCAGTGGAGAGGTAGATCTGAACCTCTATATTACCATGCATTGTAACAGGTCATAAATAAATAATAAAATCATATCCTTTTAGGGTGTTTTCCCTCTTGTTCTAGTGATTTAGTTGAGTTATTTTCTTTGGCACTTTGCTGTAATATTTTGCATGCAATATGAAAATTTTATTTGGCATCAAAACCTCAACCATCCTTTGAAAAATCACATGAAGAAAACCAACTAGCAAACCATAACACCACAGCAGCAATAAGAGGTATTTTACAGGGTATTGGAACCTACAGCCTAAGTGTTTGACAAAAGTCGCCAACCAGAAATACACATAAATTACTACAGCAACCAAATGAGGGGGCTTGATAGTGGGTTTCAAGCATATCAACAAAGTGTTTGTCAAAAGTCTTGAGCCAGCAACACACTCAAAACATAACAACAGTAGTAGAGGGGTCATTATAGTGAGTTTGGGGTATATCATCAAAGTGTTTGACGAAAGTCCTAGACCAAACAAACACTAAATTATTGCAACAGTAAGTAGTGATTTATAACAGCCATTAGGAGGGACATTACACATCCTCTTGTGCCACAACTCGCATAAGCTATCACTATTATGAACCAGGGCTCGAACAAGTTCTACCTGCAACCTGTACAAATTACATTCTCTAACCCCTATTACTTGCATTGTATCTAGGCTAGATTCCTTCGGTCTAATGAGGACTTATTGGTTCTTGAACTCAACTTCAAATCCTTTATCCTCCATAACTGAGACTGAAAGCAAGTTCTTCCTGAGCACTAGTACAAACAAGACATCATCAAAATCTAAAGAATTACTTGACTCAAGCTGAAAGGGAATAGTACCAACTCCTGCTACTGGGTACTTGTCATCATCACTGTTAGCGCCTAAATATGCATGTCAAAATTGCTCTTTGTTGCAAGAATGATGTCATTCTTGTAGCACTGAAAAACATCGTTTCTACAAGCGCCAGTTTTGTGAACATGATATCCTTTGCATTATTTCGAAACAAAATTCATTATCCCTGTATTGCTCATGATCAAGCCAAAATACCAATAGAGTTTTCATCATTGAGCTTACTGTACCAAATCATCAAAACCAAATGCTCATCAAAGATCGAGTTCAAGGTAGCAAATGAGTGGTATATATAAAGTACCGAGGAGGGAAAGCATTTAAAAATGAGTGCCAGCATTTATGATGATCCTTCGCCTCGACTTTATCTGATCAAGTCATAAG
>SNQJ01S0023394.1:146602-158391 GCA_010110895.2 Picea sitchensis
CTAACCCTAGGCTACCTTTCCCATGAGTCATTTCTCCAAAAAAAACAAAAAAAAAAACAAAAAATGACCAATTTCCTCCTCCTCACGCGCACGGGCTCAGGGAGCGTTTCGGGGAGCATTTTTTTTCCCTTGGGAGCGCTCAGGGAGCGAATGCGCCCTGGACACTCCCTCAAAAACCAGGGAGCGCAGTTTTTGGTGAGGGAGCGCGCTCCCTTAAAACGCTCCCCTTGGGAGCGCAATTCGGGAGCGGGTTTGAGGGGGGGGGCGCTCCCCCGCAGCCTTGCTACCAACTATGATGCTTTATCTAAGGTTGTGTGGGTTTCCGCATTCCATTCTTTTCCCCACACCATCCACCACAACACATTCACTCGTCCATTTGCCATTTATGCCATGAACCATTAGAATGACAAGGAATGCAAGCTCATGCATAAACATCTCTATCTTGTCCTCACCCATGAGTCGCCCCCTATCCACCCAACAAGACTACCAACACCTCTGTTGGCACAAGAAGTCTTGCTTTCTTGTTACCAAGAGACACAAGTTGCTTCTAGTCCTTTGCATTTCCCCTAAGGTCTTTAGGCATACCCTCCTTCCTAAGAAATCCACTCTTCTACTTGGCATTGATCTCCACTCTTGGTTCTCTCACACCACCACTCTCTATGGTTTGTCAAACCAACACCTTGGTTATATAACCTCCCCACCACATTGTGCCATCTCTTCTCACTTGGGGACATTAATGTTAAGTTTTGATGGATTGTTAGGCTCAAGCATGAGGCTTATTTCATTTAGCATGTACTTGAACCATAAACAAATGCAACAACACCATACACAAGTGTTGCAATAACCAAGATCACAAGAAGAATAACCATGCACAAGAACACAAGAAGTATCTTGGGAAAACCCTTCTTAAACAAGGGAAAAACCCAACAATCCTTTGCTATATTCTCAAGAGAAGATCCCCCAAACCATAAACCCTAGATGCACACAAGAGGGTGCTCTACAACCTTGAAACTAGCGCCCAAGAGAGGTGCGCACTTTAGTTGTACAGGTAGGTCTGAAATTTCCAAATGAAAAGTGAGAGTGTGTAATCCTCAATGGGGATTCACCTCTATGTATACAAGACTTGACACAGCAATAGGTGTGTCTATTGGCACAATAGGGCCAACCTCAATAACTCAGTAATATAATTAATTATTACACAACTATTAATTATCTTTCACATATGGTGGGGCCGACTTGTACCCTTTACATCACAAATTAGGGTTACAAGCAAATCTTAGTCTCAGACAATATAGCAAGGATCTCACACGTCCACTAGTGCTCAACCACTAGGGACACGTCCACCTGTGCTCAGCCACAGGGATGTCCTACTCAACATATCACACAACTGAGTCCATAGGAGTACCATCTGGAGTACCATCTCAAGCCAATTCAACTGAGTCCACAGGAGTACAAGGCAGGAGACCATCTCAAGCTGACTCAACTCAGTCCAAAGGAGTACAAAGCAAGAGACCACACATCATCACAAATCAGTCTAGAGTCTAACGCACACCCATCACATGGGCACACCCAACACTTGAGCACACACCATCTCAGCTCAATCCAAAGAAGAACAACACACCCATCACATGGACCCTCTCACAGATTGACTCAACTCAGCCCAAAGGAGAACAACCTGGAGAATGTCACACGACACTGCAATCATCAACAATTAAGAGAGCAATTCAAATCATAAGCACCAACAAAGCAATAGATGAGGAAGGCTATTAGGCAAAATTTGAAAAGTACGATATTGGACCTCTTGCTATTCATATTGTTGATCTTTTTAATCATGTGGTTTATGCATGCAGCATATTCCCTTTGTGGTTGCAAAAAACCTAGCAACATCTTGGATCCAAATAACTACAAGATCATTATGATTGGGCACTCATTTTCCAAGCTTTACACCATGGTCCTAAACATGTGACTTTTAGAGAATTTGGAGAGGAACAAACTATATGCCAGGGGGAAAGCAAGATTCAAGAGAGATTACTAGACCGTTAACCACATTTTCATAATTTTTGTTATTATTGAGGCCAAACAACACTTTTCCAAAGTCTTTGCAGCTTCACGGATTTTTGAAAGGTTTCTGATTCGGTGTCAAGTAACTATTTGTTTCAGAGGCTTTGAGATGTTGGAATCTCCTCTCATCACAACTATCATGAAACTATATGAGGTTGTCATTTGCAGGCTTCACAGTTCTCACAGCCTCTCTAACTTCATTAGGAGCACTATTGGGGTTAAGCATGGATGCCCCCTCTCGATGAACTTATTCAATGTTTACATTGATGAACTAGAGGCCCACCTCAGGGAACACACATGTAAATGACATAGTACTCTTAGCTTCCTTTCCCAAGGGCTTACAGAGGCAACTAGATGTCCTTGTAATTTTTTGTCATTGTAGGCAATTGATGTTGAAACTTAGCAAGAACAAGGTCATGATCTTCAATATATCTAAAGACACAATATCAGATTTTCATTTCTTTCTCAAACTAAATGAGATGGGGATCACCACAACTTACACTTATTTGGGGATCCAATTCATTGGTCCTAAATTCAATCTGGGGTATGTGGCCTAACCCCAACTTAGCAAGGGTCATGGGTCTCTTTCCATGCTCGAGCATTAGTACTTCCACACATCCTTTTGAGACATCTCGACACATATTCACCTCTTCTGCTCGATCATCAAATCAATTGTTCTCTATGAGGCTAAGGCCCCAATTCATTGCATGTTCATTGGTCTCACATAGAGAAAGTACAACTCATGTTACAACGGATGATCCAATGCAAGAAAACATTCTCACATACCATTGAGCGGGCCAAGTTTGGTGCCCATCCCATGTGCCTTAAGAGCATTTTTCAAATTGGATTTTTTCTTCACGATGTTCGCGCCAACGCAGATTCAACGTCAAGGATTAAGAGACAACCCCAATTGGTCCTTTGGTCTTCAATGGAGATAGCCTCTACCCTCTCCAAACAAAGACGTGTTTGGCTCTATAAGGCTTCCTCACTACTCCATTCCATCAACGTCACTATGGAGTGCCTCTCCCCTTTCTATGATTCTTTAAACACTCTTGGCCACCTACTCACCTCGAGCAAGAGATCAACAAGGCTATCAAGGGGGACATTTATTGACATACATATAAGATACCTAAGATGGCATTCTAATTAGAACATTTTCTACAGTTGAGCGATGGTCTCACTATTCTCCAATGAATACTCAACATCATTGCTCTCATCCCCTCAAGTTCCTGATTGGGTAATTCAAGGTATGTACTCATTAACTTCAGGTTGAGATTGACCATTGTATCCTATGAGAGGAGAGCATATGTCAATTATCCCATCTACAAGAGGTAGCTTGAGAAACATTTCGTCTTTAGGTTCCCCACCTATTACAAAATCTGAGGGATATATCACTACTTGTTCCATGATTTAGGAGGGTCCCTCTCCACTTCTATCTACTACCTTGACAGTAAATGTTTGGCTCTTTACATGCGTGAGGTGGTGACTCTCAAACGACAAACCTTACAAGTTTCTTCTAGATCACACCCTATCAAGTTGATTACCTCCTTTTTAAAACCTACTTTTGTGCCTAGGGGCACTAAGTGATGTGTAAATCATCCCAAACTCGGCACAACGAGACTGGAAAGATGATACGTTGTAAAGTGATTCACTTTAGGGCCAATCGAGTTACCATAGGGCCCCTATCACAACATTGTATCCTTCGACCTCCAATGTTAGGAGAGTCTATGCTTGTGGCACTCGTGCTCCTCACAAGGTCACATAGCTAGGACCTCTCAACCTTGGACTTTCTCTTGATGACATCATCAAACAGTGTATCCATTCCTTCTTACTGATCGATGCAACAATACATGCTTTCTTAATGTGACCTGTTGACATCTAGTACAAATTTCTCTCTCTTTTATTTCTTTGATCTATGACCTATTTCACAAATTCTATATTTTGTCTATTTTATTTTATTTTTGGAGTAGCCTAGTGCACTCAAGTGAAAGGTCAAGTTCTCCTTACCTATCCTAAGAGAGAGTAGCGAGGACATTCCTTAAGCCAAGCGCTCTCCCATAGATTATTATCATTGATTGTACTTCCTAGTTCCATTGACCTACTTTCTAGTCATTTGTTGGACATTAATTAAATGATCTTATCAAATTATTATCATTGATTGTACTTCCTAGTCCCATTGACCTACTTCCTAGTCATTTATTGGACATTAGTTAAATGATCTTATCTTATCTTATTAGTTGAATTATTGTAAAAGTTGGATTACAAAGGGCAAGGACTAGTAAAGAAAGAGCAAAGCATAACTACTCCAACTAACTCCAACTAACGTGGAATGAAACCAATGTATATGGGTATTGACTACAAAGAAAACTATGTGATAAAAGGAAAAAGGAAAGCAACAAGAAGGCAGTCCTGGACACATTGAATGTTCTAAAATAACTAAAGAGAGGTAGTGTCAACAAAGGTATCATTCAGAATTCATGTGATAATTGTGGAAGGAATGGCAATGGTAAAAGTAAATGTTGGAATTTACATCCATGTGAGTAATGTGGCAAAAATAATCATTTTGTGAAGTGTTGGATGAGGTAAAATGACATGAAGACACTTAAAGTATGAATCATTAAACCCCGTTAATCACATGTGCATGGATAGATTTTAGAGAATGGCAGACAAATACTAAAACATTGAGGGGATCCTACTATTTAAAGTCTTTTGATGTGTTTTACATGCAACAAGTCAATCCCACTAACAAGTTTGAATGCCTGAAAAGGGTAGTTTTGAAGATGCGGAAAGGGTGTTCTAAAGAATACTACATTGAAGAACAAATTGTATGTCCTATTGAGTCATCTAAAAAGAAAGCATTATAAATGGGTATTGTATCAACCGTAACGGAAAGATCCATATTTTGTATCTAATTCATTTTGTATCACTCTTTTATTCAAAAAAATATTAGGAGGTTGTCATTTAGGGGGGTTTGTAGAAGTAATGAGAACACCCCACTGTAATGTGTAGTTTCATGTGTGTGTTCCCCAAATTATCATTAAGAGGAAGTGTAGAGTAAGTAATGATAATTTATGTGCAAGTATAGGCCCATGTGTGAATGAAGTGACCACAAGTGTCGAATGCATGAACCCAAAGGGTTAAGGTAATCCTAAGTGGGTTATGGCCAACCTTAACCTTATCCTAAAAGGTTGCGTGGTGGTCTATGTGTATATTTATGTGTGTGGGAGGGGGAGGGGGCACAGTGGCATTGTACTCACTCACTTGTGCATTCAAGCATGTAAGAAGGAACGTATATATTTCACATGGCACACTTATGTATGTGTCATTAATTTGGGTCATTGTGCAATGGTTTAAATTTTGCTTACAATTCTATGAATGTGCATGTAATGAAGATGGCTTAACAGGAAATAACTTATAAGCAATGGAATGAATGTGAGAAGTTCAATTAGGAAAATAAGAAACTAAATGCAATAGAATGGGAAGGCAGAGACATGAGCCTGTAAAACAAATCGTCCATTAATTAGAACTCAAAGAACTCTAGAGTCTAAACTACTTTGAACTTGGGACACTGCATTTTGATTTACCTATTCTGCCATTTTAGAACTATATGAGAATTAGGCAGATCACATGCATCCCTTCTTTTCAGGAAAAGCACTTTCCTTATCATTGATAGATATTTTGAAATTGATGACTACCTGTTTCTGCCCGCCGGCATCATTTAAAAACATTGGGCGCACAAAATTAAGTTTAGCATTCTCGGTGGAACGCTGTGCCACCTCACAAGTCTCATTTAACCTTGCAAGTTGCACTAAGTAAGTATTTGTTCCTGCAAAATGGCCAAGAAAAATGATTTCAAAAAGATAAACCAAATGCAATTTTAATAAGCCTATGAGTAAATGCCTCTCATGTTCTCTTAGTTATGGCTTTCAATAAGAGGAAGACTGCCAATACAATGAATAGCAATTTATATAAATGTTATATAAAATAGGTAGGGAACCATTTTAGCATTTATGTGTGAAATTTGAATAGTCAATAGTATATAAAACAAAGCAAATATACGAGGTAAATCCATACCTACAGTTATGGCAAGCTCCTACTTCAGGGCTCTATTTCTCATATCAGAATATAATCAAGATTCAAGATACATTGAGCAACAAAACATGATAAAAATCGAAAATAAGGATAGTAAAAATTTGAGATACATAAACATAGCAATATATGCTACAAATTCAAATTCAACAATCTTTTAGCTTTATTTATTTTAGACATTTTAATTTAGCCAAATTCGAATCCTACTGAAACAATTTTGATTGTCAAAACAGCTTCAACATTTTATCTAATGGAAAATTCTCTTCATTGACCAAACATTTATACTGTGCTATCAACGAAAAACATCTTAGCACATTGATCCAATTTTTAATTGCTCCTATGTATGCAATATATGCTTGCACATTTGATTTTTCTCTCACTGCAGCAAGTTAACTCCTCTTGTACATGTGGAAAATATTATTCTTGTTTGATTCACTTTGCTTGAAACATGGCAACATTTATGCTGAAGGTGTAAGTACCTGGAGATAAAACTAAATGTTTGCGCCTTCGAATGCTGACCATTCTGATTTGTAGATTTCCTTGACAACAAAACAAGAAGAATTTAGCAACACTCTTCATATGCAACCATTTTAAGAACTTTTTCTAAGTTAAAGCAGTTAAATTCAATTATTCCTAACATGGCACTGTTCTCTGGCATTGATACAGTGCCCAGCAATAAATTAATAATAAAATAAAAACCATTTTATTAATTTAGGCCCATGATTTTATTTATAAATTTAAAACAAATGCTAAAACTGATGGTTTGCAGAAAAAAGGCACCAAATTTGTCATTTCAATTTCTATTTTAGCTTTGCTAATCTGACAAACTACAAAAGAATTATGCATTATAATAAGTGTTAAGTGTCTTTGCAAAAATGCTTTCTTCAATTGTAGCTATTGACTTGCCCCTGTTATTTGATTAATCAATGAGTTGAAATTTTGGATGTAATTCATTTAGTGATGTACATTTTTTTTGTCTAACTGAAGCTCAAAACAGCAAGCTTCTTGCTTGACCACTCTTTGGATCCTAACCGTAACAATCATGATCTACATGTACTTTAAGTTACAAAATAACAGCAAACCTAGGGGGACTAATATTACTCTACATAACAGAAGTCAACAAGGTAAGTCTGGTCAAATGGTTCACACATGGTGATTGTCAACAACAGGTGCCCATTCTAAATCCAATATAGCAATCCATACATTCAACATAGGCCCTAATAGCTACAAGCATGAATGGATCTATTAGAAACTAGGTTTCTATCATTATTAGTGTTATAAACTTTACTACAGTTACCTTCACTATCAAGAGGTGAAATTTATTGTCCTGATGACACCATGGTGAAATTGAAGTTAAGTTCATTTTAGCAGAAAACAAACTGCCTATGTTCCTGGTACCACGGGATCTTCAAGCTGGATCCACGGATCAGATCTGGATCCACCAAGATCCATGAAGGATCCGCCTACCAAACAGATCCAACCTCGCCGAAAACGGATCCCGCGAATGGGAGGCTGATCCTGTGACAATCACACCCACCACTTGCAGATCACAAGGGCATTTCAATTTAGTTTTAGGTTTTTAGTTTCTAAATTAGGTTTTTGACACTTGTTGAAACTCTAAGCCCCCTACCCCTCTTCCATAAGAAGACCCCTGCCCCCACTTAAGACACCAAAACTTAAAGTGAACAGTTTCAGTGAGCACTGAGAACATGGTGTCTGAGTGAGCAGTGAGCATCAGCTGAGTGAGCAGGGTGAAGAAATGTAGCCGCAATGAGCATTGGGTGAGTAAGCAGTGAGCATCAGGCTATTCATTCAAGAGGAAGTCACTTCAGAAGACTCCACTTACAAGACCTGTTATTATGCCTTAAATACTAAATAGTAACAGCTGACAGTCTTACATCGGGTACTGAATAGTGAACATCGGAGGCATACAACTGGCAGTCTTAGACTCTTACACCTAGGATTGACAGTCTTACACCTACATGTATTTGATATTTCTTATGATTGTCTGTACTTATTTTTGTGATAATCGCAAGCCCTAGGTGACTAAAGTCCTTATTATCTCAATCAAACAAGTAGATTGCTGAACTTAATTATTGCATAAATAAATTTCAGACCATAACATTAATCACACAATAGCTGGAAATCAAATAGCAGAAGCATAAAATTAATTCCACACAACATAGGTAATTAATCCTTCGAAACTAGCTTTTCATTCCTTTGAAAAACTTACTAGGAAGCCTCCACAAGCTGCCCAAAAAACAGCACTGCACGGATACCAAAAAATCGCCTTGAACTTGAGCAGAACAACCTACCAAGAGAGTACAGCCTGCTGAAAAAAACAGAAACAGTTTTCTGCTGTATGACACTGCACAGCTACTGTACGACACTTCTATCCGTACAACTGTACAAACTTCCGTATTATTGTACGGAACTGTGCAAGGCTGCTTACTGCCTGGAAATGCCTCTTTACTGGCTGCCTGTTCTCTGTCACTCAACTTGCTCAAGTGTTCTTGTGTTTGAACCAGGGTTGCCGAAGCATCCCCCCCCCCTCCGGTCCGGACCCCCGAAGTGCGCTCCGAGCGGGAGCGTCCCCGAACCGCGCTCCCTCCCACGCTCCGACCCTCCCGAACCGTGCTCCCGTCCTCTAATTCACGCTCCCTACCGCTGCCCGAACCTCCACGCTCCCGCTCGCTCCCGGAACGCTCCCGCCCACGCTTCCTAAACTACAGCACTCGCTCCCGAAGCCCCGGAACCGCGCTCCTGGAGCGCTCCCAAACCCACTTGGGCGCTCCCCGAAAATGAGCCCGAAAAAGTGAAATTTTTTTGGTTTTTTTTATTTTTTTTTTATTTTTTTGGCTTTGTGCATGGGCCCTAGGGCATTTTTAGGGTTAGAGAAGGGAGATAAAGCACAATCTCTCCCTCTTCTTCCTCATTGTTTCATCTTTGAGTTGGAGTGGAGAGGGAAGGAGCTCTTGGTGTTGGCTTGGTGTTGGTGTTGGAGCAAAGTTGGAGCAAAGTTGGAGAGCTTGAAGAGGATTTCTGAGAGCTTGGAGGAGGCAACAAAGGGTTCCATCTACTTGCAAATCATTGGAGATTCATCAAAATAGGTATGCCCAATGTGTATTCTTGTTGAAATTTTGAATATTGTTCACAAAATGTCTTGTTTATTATTGTATTNGTAGTCAACATTGTGCATATTTATTTAATTAATCTGGACAGCAATAGTAATGACAACACATATCAGTAATTTAGCAACAAATGTATGTCTTCATCAATTCTATAATTCAAGGCATAATATGAACAAGTGGCAATTGAAGTGGAAGAGGTCAAATTTGAAGGAGATCTATTCCAAAAGTTAGGGCTTAAAACCAACTAACAAGAATTAGTTAAACTTCCCCAGATTTACAGGAGTCCTGGATCACTGCCAAGTCGACACATTATGCCCAAGTGTTGAGGACAAAAGCCGGTGACAAATATTGTTGATCGACATGGTTTTAGCACCTCTTTTTATTACATCTGTATCTCTTCCGGGTGTCCACGTATTAGGGTAAATTTGTTTTTTAAATCTTACCCAAATTTTAAGGAAACAAATTCAACAATTCGGGTAAAGGAAAAATGGTAGTATATCCTCAAAATCCGAATTTGAAGATCACTTGCAATGTATGAGACAGAGTATTTCAAGCATGAAAATTGGCAGTCAAGAATCGAATCCAGCATTTCCGGAAAGACATGGTAACAGGGGATCACTTCAAGATTCATCTCCAGATTTCAAGATAAGTTTATCAGGTGACAGAGCATCTTCAGGTTAAAAAGAAGGATAGATCTAGCATCTTCAAAAATCAAGTGTTCCATATTATCTGCAGCAAATAAAAGATTTTAGCTTTTTCAACTAGGATTAGTTTGTTACAGTTTGTTAATGTATTTTTATATATAAATTGTATCATTTTGTGACAGAGAAAAGGCCCGGGGGGATGAGGAGGCCCGAGAAGGAAATTGAGGAGGTAGCAAACATGTGTGAGTCATTGTAAGCCTGAGGGCATTTTATTATGTGATCGCTTCTGACATTGAAGATTCATGACAATTGTTTTATCAGATTGTGATTTCCTTCGTTWTACACTCTGTGTTTCATCTTGCTTGAACAAATTRCAGAYATTGAGAATCAATGGTTGCCCATAGATAATAGATTCTCGGAGCGGTAAAGATTTTRCTGTAACTGCCTATTATTTATGTGTTTTGTTTCAAGTAACCTTCCAATCCATTTTGCAAAGAGAATCTTTGCTTCATAGGCATTCTACTTTTTGTTTTATTCCCTATTCTACTACCCATTATCATATAAACTTTTCATCTGATATGCAAATTGAATGCCTTCGATCAACAGGGTGTTTACCTAACTCCATGCCCAATGGTGTCTCATTGATCTGCGATTAGCTTGTTTCCCTCATTCTTTCTCTTTCAATTTACCTGATCCACCTTCCTTCAAACCAAACCATTATTTATTTACAAAAAACCATTGCAATAACTAAGATGTGCTAGGCTTGGCCCTATTGCAGTCTAGGGACAACTTCTAGCACTAACAATCACCAAGCTCAACTTGTACTCCTCAGCCTTGCTTCTTCAGACTAGAAAATAATTACCGGGCTAATGTCATATGTCGAGATGCCCCACTATCCACATACAATACATTCCTCGGAATCATGTTGGTAAAAAGGCAAGATACCAATGAGAAATCCTTCTTGAACTTGGCAACAAACTCATTCGTTTGAGTTTCTGTAGAGGCTACTACTACTTTCATTTACCCTTCTTCTTTGGACACAGTGATGCACAATGACCGTGCTTATGACAAATGAAGCACTTGATTTTACTCAAGTCATTCTTTCATGGCTGTGAGGTTGACTCCTCACTCTTTCCCTTACCCGTGTTGGGTCCTTTACCTCTGCCCTTATTTCTCTAGGTTCTGATCACCACCCTTCTTGTTGGTCTTTGACTCCATCCAAGTCTCCTCCTAGATACAGTCATCCCACAACCTCTCAAAGTTAGGAAGGTTCTCTCGAGCACAATACCTTTGACAAATGGTTCCCACAAAACTGGGAATCCATTCATTGCCATGTTCACTAGCTCTTCATCTACAACCTTCTCCCCAACTACTGCAAGTTGTTCACAAATCTGTGTGACCTTCATTAGGTAATTGGTGACTAAATCTGATCTGGTCATCTATATGGATCTGAATGTGTTCCACAAGATCATCTTCGTGTTTATGTTCTCACTCTGTTAGACTTACCAGGGTATCGAACATCTTCTTTGTTGTTTTCTTTTTGGATATATGAGGGATCAAATGATCCGTTCCGGCATCCAAGATCATCTACTTGGCCTTCACTTGCTGCAGATCTATAAGCAAAGGCACAACGTCATTGACAATATCCCAAAGATCATTCTCTTCTAGTAAGAGTGTAACCCTCACCTTCCATGATAAGAAATTCGAGGCACCATCCAATCTGTCCTCAAATCTTAGGCTAGTTGATGCCATCTCTGAGATCTACTGCACAAACTCCCAAATTTGAAAATTAGTTTTGAAACCCTCTAACTGCTAGTCCTTCTTTGTTGCAAATCCGTGAGAATCTAAATTTAAAAAGTTAGCT
>SNQJ01S0023394.1:158558-172747 GCA_010110895.2 Picea sitchensis
CTCTCCCCCATTATCTAATCTCAAGACTTTGATCTTCTTCCCTGTCTAGTTTTCAACTAGAGCTTTGAACTCCTAAAACCTGTTGAAGACCTCATCCTTGGTCTTTAAGTAGTAGATCGAAGTCTTGCAAGAGAAATCATCAATAAAAGAAACATAATACATGCTTCCTATTATTGACGACGCGCTACTAACATCATCCACAAACATTTGAATGTACTAGCTCTAGAATCCCCTTAGACCTATGCTCGTTGCTTGGAAAAGCAACCTTGGCATGCTTTCCAAGCGTACACCCTTAGCATACACCATATTGCTCAATATTGAACTTTGAAAGACCTGTGACTATCTCTCTCAGAATAGGCAACGCCTTGTGATGCAAGTGCCCCATCCTCTTGTGCCACAACTCACACAAGTTCTCACTATTATGCACCAAGGCTCAAACAAGTTCACCCTACAACGTGTACAAATTACTTTCTCTAACCTCTATTACCTAAGCTATATCTAGGCTAGATTCCTTCGGTCTGATGAGGACTTCTTGGTTCTTGAACTCCACTGCAGAGCCCTTATCTTCCATAATTGAAACTAAAACAAAATTCCTCCCGAGACCTAGTACAAACAAGACAATCAAAATCTAAAGAATTGTCTGACTCGAGCTACAAGGGAATAGTACCAACCCCTGCTACTGAGTACTTGGAATCATCACCAAGCTCAACATGTACTTCTGAGTTCTGCTTCTTCAGACTAGAAAACAACTGATAGGTTGATGTCATATGTTGAGATACCCACTGTCCACATACCACGCATTCCTCGAAATCATGTTGGTAGAAAGGCAAGATACCAACGAGAAATCCTTCTCGAACTTGGCAACAAACTCGTTCATCTAAGTTTCTGCAAAGGTTGCTACCTACGTCTATTGTTGCTTCCCTTTGCCCTTCTTCTTATTTGGACACTGTGATGCATAATGACCGTGCTTATGACAACTGAAGCACTTGATTTTACTCTAGTCCTTTCTTGGCTGTGAGGTTGACTCCTCACTCTTTCCCTTACCCATGTTGGGTCCTTTACCTCTGCCCTTATTTGGCTGACCAAATAGAACTAGGTTCTCTTCTCCATCCTTCTTGCCAACCTTTGACTCCATCCTAATCTGCTCCTGGATACAATCATCCCAAAGCCTCTCAAAGTCAGGAAGGTTTTCTTGAACGCAAATACCTTTGACAAATGGTTCCCATGAAGCTGGGAATCCATTCAATGCCATGTTTACTAGCTCTGCATCTTCAACCTTTTCCCCAACTGCTGCAAGTTGATCACGAATCTATGTGATCTTCATAAGATAACCGATGACTGTGTTTGATCTGGTCATCACTATGGATCTGAGTTTGTTTCGTAATATCATCTTCTTGTTTAACCGAGGCATCGAACATCTCCTTCGTTGTCTTCTTCTTGAATACATGAGGGATCAAATGATCCTTTATGGCATCCAAGATCACTCGCTTGGCCTTCACTACCCTCTTGTTAAGAGCTACCAACTCCTGCGGATCTGTAGGCCGAGTAGCAACGTTCTTGACAATATCCCAAAGATCATCCTCTTCTAGTAAGAGTGTAACCCTCACCTTCCATGATAAGAAATTCGAGGCACCATCCAATCTACTCGCAAACCTGAGGCTAGCTAATGCCATCTCTGAGATCTACTGCACAAACTCCCAAATCTGAAAATTAGTTTTGAAACCCTCTCTCTGCTTGTCCTTCTTCCCTGGAGTTGATTTGCCCCTGCAAATCCTAGAGAATCTCAACTTGTGAAATAAGCTTTAATACCATGTGAAAAATCCAAGCCCTAGGTGACTAAAGTCCTTATGATCTCAATCAAACAAGTAGATTGTTGAATTTAATTATTGCATAAATATATTTCAGACCACAGCATTAATCACACAATAGCTGGAAATCAAACAGCGGAAGCAAAAAAAATCAATTTCACACAACATAAGTAGTTACTCCTTCGAAACTAGTTTTTCATTCCTTAGAAAAACTGACAAGAAAACCTCCACACGCTACCCAAAAAACAGCACTACACAGAAACCAAAAAATCACCTTGAACTTGAGTGGAACAATGTAATGTCCCTTTCCAAATAGGAGCTCCAGAGAGGAGGCTTAATGGTCTAAACCGCCCCGTTAGACTATTGCCAGGGCCAAAGAGGCATAAACAAGGTTACTAGAGGTCACTCCAGTCACAGGTGTTATATTCGGAAAGTGACATTGAGCTAAAAAGGGTTAAAAGCGTTTTTAAGTCATTATGAGCTAAAAATAGAAGTCAACAGTGAATTAGGGTTTCAGCAGTAATTTAGGGTTTTGGAAGTCAACAGTGAATTAGGGTTTCAGCATGATTTAGGGTTTTGGAAAGCTATAAAGGAAGGGTCAGCGACCTAATTCATCATTATGCAGATTATGACTTGTCATTGAGAAGAAGAGGCGCATCTCAGGAGAGATAGTTCAGTGTATTCCAGGAGGAAGACACCAATTGGCTGATTTCGGTGTTGAAAGACACACCCTAGTCACCGGGAAGATCATCCAGGTCTTCCATCATTCTTCATTGATTCTGCAGTGCTCCCATATTCCAGGTATTATCTTTTAGTTGCTTCTTTGTATTCCGGCTAAGATCCTTTTGTCTTTTGATCTAGCCGAGTGTTGTTATTTTATTCAGCCGCAGTTGCTTATTTCTATTTCGGCTAATATCCTTTGTCTGTTGATCTAGTCGAGTATTGTCAGTTTATTCAGCCGCATTCGGCCATTTTGTAATCCACAGAGATATCATAATACAAACTTTGCAGTCCTTTGTCGTGTTCATTATTTGTATGATCATTTATATGCTGTAAACCTTTGATCCTACACACACATTAGCAGTGTTTCCTAGACTAGCCAAGTCAGGAACATTACAAACAACCCACCAAGAGAGTACAACCTGCTGAAAAAACCAATAACAGTGGTTTTCTGTTGTACGGCACTATTGTATGAACCAACCTAGATCCATTTAACTCTGGATCTATCAAGCGCCAAGAGGGATCAAATCTCTCGAGGTGCAAACCTTTAACCTTTCCTCAAGTTTTGCACTCTAAAAAAGGTTTGCACCTCAAGAGATTTGACCCCTCTCAACGCTTGATAGATTCGGAGTTAAATGAATCTAGGTTGGTTGTTATTCATTCAAAGTGTGTGTGTATGTGTGTGTGTATAATGGAGCCGACATAAATTTTTATTAATCTTTTATTTTTTATTATTATTTTAATGCGTTATCTTACATGAACATCTACCCCATACTGGGTTGTAGAGCGCCTCTCGATGCAATAAATTTTTATTATTTTTTTATTTTTTTTACTTATTATTATTATTATTATTTTAATGCGTTATGTTACATGAACATCTCCCCCATACTGGGCTGTAGAGTGCCTCTTGACGCAACTACACATTTGTTGTACAACATTGTTGTATGGTTTTCGTACGGTTGTACAGATTCCATATTGTTTTGTCCATATGATTGTACAGACTTCCGTACCGTTGTATGGAATTGTTCTGTACGATTGTACAAAACTGTGCAAGAATGCTTACTATTGGAAATGCCTCTTTCCTGGCTGCCCGCTCTCTCTTCTTCTCTCTCTCACTCAACCTGCTCAACTGCTCAAGTGTTCTTGTGTGTTTGAACTCTCTTTCTTGACCTGTCTTTATAGTTTTAGTTGAGATCAAAACCCTAATCTATTTTTGAGATTACACCTAGTCTAAGTCATGCATGCATGAAATACACTTTTTAAACTCAACTGCTAAAAATAAGACTTTCACTTTTTTAACTAAAGTAAATTACAAAATAGGATTTTATTTTTGAAAATAGAATCACTTTTCGAAAATGTCTCGAACTACTTCTCACATGTTCACACAGAACCTGTGCGGAAGTTCCTGTCCGAGCTATAATCTCAACAATTTTTTCAAGTAAACTTACAAAACTGTTCTTTAACTGGTTCCACTGCTTGCTCGCCTGAGTGTGTTCCTCCTTTATAAGTTCTTAATTGGTATGCCAGCAAAAACATAGAACTTCTGATTTCCTTGGATTATTGCTCCCTTTTTTTCAGAAGTAGTGTAAGCAAAGGGAACTGTGGCTACACTCTCATTGTCATCAATCATTTGTGAATGGCATTCTAGAAACCTCAATCTGCCAATTTTTCTCCATTTAGATAAAACCTTTCCTGTTTGAGAAAATGTCAAATGCCCTCTAACAAATAGAAGAATTGATATTGTGAACTACCTTGTCTCATATGAATAACATTAAGATAAGAACCTTCTCAAGCATTAAATCTAATGTTGTGATTCTTAACTCTGAATATGTTTGTTAATTTAAAAAATAATATTATATATTCCGTTCTTGACGTTTCCCCACCATATCCGGATCCTGGCTTTTCAAAAATCTGGTGGATCCATATCCATATCCTGTTAACTTAGCAATCCACAAACATTCCAGTATTATCGTCCAAGTATCTCCAGTCAATTCGTACATGATGTGCTTCTTCATTCCATTACTGATGGGTGGAAAACTCTAGAAAGTGAACACACTAGAAATGGAGTGATGCTAAAATCCAAAGAAGGTGTCATTCTTTATGGCTAAAGATTAAAAATATGTTTTAAGTACTTGGATGCTCATGAACTGGCATGCAAGACACAACAGAATCAAAGCTATCACTATTATAAACTTCAGAAGAAAAACAGCTATGAATTCAGATGACATTTGTGATTAATAATCCAGATATTTTTCAGGATCAAGGAGCATACGGACAAAATATTTGACAATATGCTGAACAGGTTATTGGACCTGAGAGATAGATCACCCTGAAAAAACTTCTTACAGGAGATGTGCCGTGCAAACAACCACAAAATGTTATGTAACATCCTGATGGTTCTAGGCCTTCAAATGGCAGATACCATGATAATGATAGGTAAAAGTTTCACAGATGTTATCAAGAGTATGCTTTGGATGCTCAAATTCCCTTTCTAGGGATTTTTTCAGTGATTTTTTGGGAATATAAGCCACACAGCTAAGAATTTTTTCCTTCATATATAAGCAAAGAGAAGAGGAAATTCCGAACCCTAGTTAAAAATTACAATCAAGTACACTGAATTGCTAAAATCTCTTCCAGACATTTTGCTAGGCATATACCATGTTTAAGGCAAAAGACATGGAAGATAATATGGTTTTTGCCATGTGTGGGGCAATGAAGTGCATATGACACTTGTCCCACTTCTCTCCTCATCTCATGTTGTGCAAAAAATATGAAATCTGATATTTCCTTGAGTCTCAACAATTCATTAGAGGCTTGTTTATATTGATTAAGCACACATAGATGCAATCATCTTCCCAGAATTCTTTCCCTGTACTATATTGATCAGATTGCTGTTTATAACCCATTATATGAGTTTCTTCTCTAAATACATGGCAATAGGATATTTTACTTAAGGTTTTTGTCCTATAGGGGCATTATGATGAGTAACAAGATAGCCATTGACCACTTGAGGGGCAACCATACATAGTGCCATGCATGGTAATGTGCACTAAGTTGTGCTGCATCAGAGTTTTGCTTTAGGAAAAGACTGAACCTACTTGAAATGATTAGTGTATTGAAATTTTAAACATATGCCTCCAAATATATATCAATGGTCTCTGGTTGAACACTCGTTTGGGGATTGGAGGTCGTTCTCACATTCAATGTTGTTCCTTCTAACTCAACTGGTTTTTTCCAGAAAATGCTGATGGTTTTGGAATTCCCTCTGGCGGTAGGATTTCTTCATGAAAACATCTGCAATTTGACTACCTTATGTTGAGAAAAGGACATAAAATGAGTACTTTCAGGCTTTAGTCACTTGACTAACAACCACAAAAATAGCAGTTAACTTGAAATTCGGTAGTTCAGTGACAAATGCTAATATTTCATACCATTTTTGTTCTTGAACATAACAGGATGTAGTGCACCTGACTACAAACTAATAGATATCAATTCCCAACGCCCTAAAATAAAATACTATCGAATGTTATAGAATAAAGGTTCTTATGATACTATCAGTAGTACAAGCATATGCAATTCTTACATTATAAGTTATTGTAAGGATCTTGAGGTAAGGATGCCAATTCTATCTAAAGCTGTGAGATTCACACCTTCTGTATGACTTTTATGGCACTTTCTCCAGTCATAGTTCTTAGTTGGTCAATGGACAACTCCATCTTTTCTTAAGATGTATGGACCTTGAGGTAGGGATGTCAATTCCGTCTGAAGCTGTGAGATTAGCACCTTCTCTACAACTTCTGTAGCACATTTGTACTTTGTTGCGCAGAGGACAACTCCATTGTCCTTTCTGAATAGAGCATATGCAATCATATTATATTTCCTTCACTATCTGATAATAGAAAATTATAAGCTTCGATCTTGATGACCTATTTTTGTTACTCAAAGAGAACTAGAGGCTGTTGTGGTATGTTCTTCAAACCTAGAATTTAGTTCCCAGAATGTTTGTCACCATTTGGCTAAAGTGAATAATTGTTATCTTCATACCAGTTGAAGCTTTATCCTCTTAAGCAAGAATTAATTTTCTTGCATTATTATTTACTCAATTCATTTACCCAATGCATCAAATATCAGATTTGAACCTTCAAAAACTTATTCTACAAGGTCATTCCAAAACACTGTTGAAAAAGTCAGCATCGGCGAGGGTCCAGAAAACATCGTTTCGGAAAAAGTTGGCAAAAAATCAGAAAACCACGACAAACATTAAAAAATACAAAACATATTCATTTTTTTCAAAATTTTAAACATATAAAGCAACAACAACATCAGATAAACACATTGGCACATAAATATGGAGAAAGCACTGATATATATGATGTTGTGGATGCCAAATAAAAGATGATACATCAAAGTCGATACCGAATCCTCAACCCTGATAGTTGTCCAATCAAGGACTCAAAAGTGGAGAACCAATACAAAATGACCTCACATATATAAATGTATATCATCATCATGAGATAGATGTACAATGCAATGTTTTAAAACTCGGAATCGGTCGATGGTCAACTCCAACTCTAACTTGAATTCAGATTGACTCGGACCGATCTTATTTCAATGACTTGGTTTACTAAATATTACATAAAATATTTAAATTATATTTTAAAAAATTCCAAACCATGATTCCAAAAAATTATTGAAACTTTGAAAGAAAGCATTATGAATAAATGAGGAAGAACATTTAAATGACAAGCAATGTACCACCATTCCACCATTGCTTATATTCAGATCCTCGTCATTAGAATCAATCTTTGCCTCTACCTTGATCCTCTAGAGACATCAGTGAACACCTCCCAATTTTGATGAAACCACCTAATTGAAGCCTTATAATATGGTAGAAAAGGTTTAACATGCATAATGAATGATTATGGTTTGAGTGAAAGGTACATTTCTGCTAAGGCCATGTTAGAGGAGTTCAACAATCAATACCACCAACATCAAGGTACATAAAGGGCTTGGTGCTCTTGATTAAATGCCAATCCCATACCCTCATACGTGATATAATCCATTGAAAATGTTGCAATCCTACCAATTGTGAAATACTGAAAACTGTTAAGTCTACTGGATTTTGAATGGGATATGAAATTCTACTTTCTCCATATCAAGTCCGATGAGGTTGGAACCACTCTCAAACATCCTGAAACAATTAATTTAATAAAAGGATAAAAAGGAAAGATAAAGATTTAAGTAAACCATTAATTGCCAGCGTTTTTGGTCTAACCCTTCAAAAAAAAAACTCAATCTTGCATGTTGGTGGGGTCTAGTACCTACTTGACCGAGTCAAGCCCTTCTCCTTCTCCAACAACAACAAACAAAAATGAAAAAAAAACTCAAAAAATCTGCTTTATGAGGATGATTTCCACTAACTAGCCACGACTTTTATGAAAAAGTCCAGACTTTTACCAAAAAATCGCCGACTTTTTCAAAAGAGAAAAAGTCACGATTTTTATGGGCCGATTTTTCGTCAAGCAGAAAAAATCGCGACTTTTTCAACACTGTTCCAAAAAGATTCCTTTATAAACCAATTTAGTAGAAAGTAAGCAATGTGAGCCCAATTCACAAATATCCTCTTGTAACCATGAATCCCAAAATCATCTAAGTTTGAATATGTTTCCTCTAGGAGTGTCCACTCAAGTTTTGCCCTCTTTTTTTTTGCAAGAAAAATGAGTCGTATATTACAAAGGAAACAATGCAATGTATCATAACAAGAAATTTGCATTACTGCATTACCCCTTCAAACCAAGGCAAGAAGGGAAAGCATTTCTGACTGCAATTGGCCATACTCTGTCTTGCCGTACTATATCCACCCTCTGCAGGCCCATTTTGTACTATCATCTGTGTTAATTGTATTGATCATTTCTAAGAAGGACAGCTTGAACATTCTGTTAAGAAGCTGTCTCCCCAAGAAAGCCAACCCATTCTTCTCTCAGTCCCAGCAATTATGCTGCTGAAAAATACCTGCCTTACACATGCTCCCCCACTCAAATCTAGGAAATAAGCCCAAGGATCCCCTGGGTTTTTTGAAATACCAAATGTTGTTGTTATCAAAGTTCTGCCCATGTTCAAAGGACCAAGACAGGTTGGTGAGAGCAGAGCACTGTTACAGACCCAACCCAGGTTCAAAAATGCGTAGGGATGTGTTTACCCGTCATGGGCCAATGCACCTCCATAAGGGAGATGTTGAAAAGTGGTAGAGCTAGGCCATTAAGTCAGGCCGGGCCTTATGCCTGTATAAGTCAAACAGCATCCCACCTCTTGATACGTGGAAGATGCTTGACAAAACTGAAGAGCCTTGAGAAGCATCTTGTCAACACTTTTCTTTTAAAGTCCTACCCATGGCACAGGCCTTGAAAGTTCCACCGCAACAATGAAGAGACACCCTACCATGCCTTCCAAATTCTTTTCGATATATGCGAAGCTTATATACAAAAATTATTTGCAGTGAAAATCACATCAACTACAGAGAAAGGACCTATAATACCAAAGTTACTTTGGAAGTATGGATACAGTGCTGAATTAGAACTGGACAAGCTGCATCATTGCTAATTGTCATTACAATCCATTTTTCCACCAAATGCATGCCCTATGTACAAATATCCACCAGACCCTAATCACCCATGTCTTTTTTCAAGTGTAAAGATATTCCAAACCAATAGTGGAGGACCCCTCCTCCCACCACGTCGTGTCCATAAATAGTTTCGAAAAACCCTCTCCAACATATTGTAATTAGCTTCATTAGGAAACCAGCAAGAGCAATAATATATATGTCCAGCAGCCAAGATGCATGAAACTACTGTCACTTCACCTGTAAGAGATATATCACCACCTCTACCATCTCAGAGTTTTGAATTCAACCTTTGACAGTACTTAGTACCGTATATCTTTTGCAGAAACATCAATACCAAAAGGAATTCCAAGCTATTGAAAAAGAGCTCCTACTTGCCCTAGCTCCTGTGTAAGATTGATCAACTTGGCATCTCATCTCTGATTCAAACAGCCAGAACACAGACTTATAATCACTTACCTTGGTCTAGAAGTTGCACAGAAAGGTATTTGTTGACTAGACTAATAATCCTATAGAGATCATTTAACATCTTATCGTTCCAAAGTCTACTTTTAATGTCCACTGGTGGCCATAATTGGCCAGTGCAACTATAAAAAGTACAACGATCAGTGAACATTGGGAGTGCTAAAGCATCTCTGGGAGAATTGCAAAAGAAAGAGAGACAGAAATGATGAGTGGCTGTTCAAATCCAAGTCTGATATGCACCTTGAGATTGTGAAGCTCTAGGTTGCATGCATGTCAAACCTAACATATCGATAGGATAAATTCAATGCACCCAATACACCCTCTAGATTCAATGCACTGTTACACATATGCACACAAACACAAAGTGTTCATGGATACCCCACCCCACCTTGGGTTTTAGAGCATCTCGCTTCTCTCGATGTAAAGAGTACAGAATGAGTACCAAAAGAGATACCATCGAACCTTGGGAAGCCCAAAAGAAAAAAAATGGGGGAGGATCCACAAGGCATCATTAAAGAATCCCTAAACCAACAATGTTGTCAATTGTCGGCTCTCTTGAGTCCTAACATCCAAGGTCAAAAAGGAAAACTGGTGTTGAGATTCCTAACACACACCTATTGTGTGTCACTTTGAGATCGGTGATCAACCAAATTATTGCTAGGCATGCCGATCACTCAAATTGGTTGACGATGTGATGGAAAGTCATTCAATCAAGCCAAATTATAGATATCTGGGAATTCCTTTTGTGATCAACATTTCACAAGCTAAGCAATGCAGAGATGTGTTCAGTAGAATTCGAAGCAAATTGTAGTCTTGGGTCTATTAAGATTTATTGCTTGCGACTCTGCAAGTAAACTTACTATCTTATAGATAGAATCCTAGTATTATTAGCCCCACGGGTTAGCTCAATCGATTGAACCATCCACCCAAGGCATGTTGCCGATGGGGAGGCCATCGATCAGAAGTTTAAATCCAGTCAAGTCCCTCAAGGTCACCAACCCCTATTGTGTGGTTGAGCCGCCCTCCATTTGGATCAGGGTATTTTTCAAGGATTCAGATATTATACCTATGTATAGTACTCTAGGCAACTATTTTGGTTTGAAAAATCATATATATAATCTATAGGCGAATTTTCAATAAAAAAACATTTAATTTACGATTATAACTTGTAATTATTTGGCAAAAATTTAATTATATTTATGTAGAAAATAGGCGAATTTTTAACCAAAATGACGAATATTTTTTTTCAGAAAAATGGCCAAAATAATAGCCAATTGGTGAAATTTTACCCCTAAAAAATACCTTCATTTGGATATTCCAGGGAAAAGGAGGTGAATCCAATGAGGTTTACCTTTGAAAAAAATCCTAGTATTACTCTCCTTATTTTCCATTTGATAGCAAGAGATTAAAAAAAAAAATTGAAACAGACTTGAAGGAGACTTGAAGGTTCTTATGAGGAAAAAAAGGAGGGAAAAGGGGGTTCTCATTGGTTATGTGGGAAATACACACCCTACCTTGAGATGAAGTAGGAGTGGCTTCACTAATATCCACTACCAAAGAATTGCCTTAGCAATAAAGTGCATTATAAGAGTGACACGCGAATATATTTCTCAGAAAATTCTTATAAGACAGAATATAATTAATAGTGTACATTCATGGGATTAAATGTCCCTTTGTCTTGATGTAATTGGAGGAGCTACATCTTAAAAGATAGTAGGATTGCATGTCAATTGGGTTTAGCTTGAGTAGTTTGTGCTGAGGGGTGTTTTCCCTCCCACCTAGATTCAATTCCCGCAAGTGACATGTTGAGCTCTTAAATGAGTAAGATATCGTAAAAGCCTCGACCTTCTACAAAATCTGGTTCCTCGAAATGAGGGAAATTGCCTGCTGGGTTTCCCCATAAAATATTCCAAGAAAAAAAAAATGATAGTAGGATTGCCCATTTTCAAGAGAATTTAGATTGCAAGAAAGATAGTTTCATAAGACTTAAAGTGGCAATTTGAGGACATAAAAAGAGAATGGACATTTCACTCATAAAGATGCCAAGTGGGTTTTTTTTTGCATGAATTGCATTGGTAAGAGGATTTCCTAGAGAGGTTTTTACACTTAGAGAGACCTATGGCACTCTCAGTGCCCAATGTGCTTGTATTGACGAGCGATGAAAAGATCTCACCACCTCCCAACTATTAAAACATGCTTTTCTAGAAATTCACAAACTATTTCCACAAAATGGTCTTTCGAAGATAAAGGTTAAATAGGCAACACTTGTAAAGACTACCAAAGGAAACACAATAAATCACTTATAAACTATGACACCAAGAAGCCTATATACTAGTGTTTTCCTCCAAAAGATTCAATGGCAAAAAGATTAAATAGGATGCAGGGGCTTTGAGACACAGGAGGTTGGATTAAAAGATTCCAATAAATTTGGAAAATAAGAGATACATTCAATTGTTGTGTTTTTCATTGGCTAGTTCTATCTAAACCCTGATAATGAAGGGAAGAGTCCAAGCAATAGGTTGGACAGACAAATGATGCATTATTTTCCTAAATGATGAGACTAGTACACATGCCTTCTGGATATGTTGGCACATACTTTTGGGATCGGAATGAAGCAAAATATGCAAACCTATGTATGGGTCCTCTCCACTAGAAATGAGTATCCTAGGACATAATTAGATGATTGATGCAACCCACAAGGAATTTCTTTCTTGTGGACATGGAGATGTATGGTAACATTCCATGAGGATCCCAAACAATTGAAGAGGAACATTCATCCTTTAAGGTCGAGTTAGAAGATTTGTTCCAAATTAGGATGGCAATTTTTAGGAAAGGTGTGGTTCTTTCAACTTGGGAGCTAAAGTTGATATGTTGGCTTTCCTAGATTATGTTGGGCAAGGAAATCATTACATAGAACTTTTTTTTGTGAGGGGGAATCCTACTTAATGAAATACAAACGAAAATATAGCAGAGAACACAGAAATACAGTGAAACCCAACTTCTATTAATGAATAACAGAATACTATAGAACACAAATTGGCTAGAATGAGTGTAGCCAACACATCTCTTTCTCTTCAGAGATAAGCTACCACCATTCTAGCTAGTTTGTGTGCTTTGCATTTTACAATCTTTTGTATTCCATTCATTAATAGAATCTGAGTTCAACTGTATCATTGTGTTTCTTGCAATATCTTTGTGTGTTTCCTTGTTATATCTCTACCTTCATTTCGTTCTCAACATAATCCAGATCAATAATAACTTATAGTGGTCCCTTTGGCTAAGCTACCACCCTATGAGGGGTGTTTCTATGCCATCAAAATCACCTAATACTTGGACCTAGCCTCATATGCACCCCACACTGGGGGGTTTGAACTTTGAACCAAGGCCTTGCCATAAATTCAAGCCCGATCATCTCGTTGCTTTCCCTTAGACCACGCACCCGTGGGCATTACACATAAGAATTTGCTCCTAAATATAACAACTAATTCAATAATTTGTGCTTTAAATGTGACTTAAAAGTGTTTTCAATAAAAAAAATATATTTCTTATTAAAGGATGATCCTTGAGAAAATAATGTAGTAATCAAGTATGGAAGTCCCCACATTAAGGGTGGATAAATTTTAACTTCAATAGAATTCAAATGTAACCCTAGTCATGTTGGGTCAAGGGGACTCTTTAGGAATCACCTCAAAATAATTATTGAAATCGTAGAGAAAGAACGAGGTAAGGTATTATTGCTCCTCAAGTTGAGATTGAAGCCTTGGTCATGGTTGAAATAGAGGCCCCAAGATGGGGTTTAAAGAATATAATCTTTAAAGGTGATTGTAAGATTATCATCGACCTCCTCAATGGCAATGTTTTTGATCCCCCATGGGAAATGTCTACTAGAGAATTATGGATCATAAATGTCATCAGTTGTTTTGAATCCTATAGGTTCAAGCAAGGTTGTTGGGAGCGGGAGCGAAAGCGGGAGCAGGAGCGTCAATTTTCAAAAATTTCCGGGAGCGGGAGCGTTTCGAGAGTGTTTTTTATATAATACATAAAAAATATATATTTTAATGCATATATATATATATATAAAACATGCAGAATGTTGAATCAATTGCAAAAAACATGAAAACATGATCATTTAACTAATTGATTAGTGATGATCATTAAAGCATCAACTATTTAGTACACATATAACATCAATCATAAACATTTGTCATCAATAGATTGTAAAACAGTAAAAGCCAACATCAACCACGAAATGAAATAGTCTACTCTCTAGACTCTAGACTTTAGAGCATCAATGATCATATTCATTACCAAACAGTTCTAACTTGTAAAATTCAGAATTTCAGTCAATAGTTCAAACTTCAAAATTCAAAATTCAAATTTCAAACTTCAAACTTCAAAGGTAAATTGTCATATGATGTTCTTAAGTTCATAACTTCATAACTTCATTGTTTACAGAATAAGCCATAGTAAAGAGTCAAGACTCAAGACAAAGTACTAAGTTTTAGAGACTACTTCTAAACATGAAACAAAAAAAAGAGATCTAGTATATAGTAGCAACTTAGCAAGTACTAAGTACT
>SNQJ01S0023394.1:172797-188557 GCA_010110895.2 Picea sitchensis
AAGAGATCTAGTATATAGTAGCAACTTAGCAAGTACTAAGTACTATGCTCTAAGTTTTCCTCTTGCCACGAGAAACTTCTAGTTTCTTCTCCCGTGATCTTTGAATAAGAGCAGGAACAGGTGGAAGTGATCGTGGAACACGATCAACAGTTGAATGGCCCCCACGTGACAATGGACGTTGTGCAGATAAAGGTAAAACTGATGAATCTGGAACCCTTGTAGTGGATGGGGGTGGGATGTCTCCTCCATGAATATGATCGCCATCATGATCACTCAAAAGTTCCTCTTGCAAGTGCTCTAAAACAATGGTTCCATCCTCTAAATTAGTCTCCTCTGGATTGTTATCCCAAGTCATATCTCTTTTACAAAAAGCATTTCCCTCTGCATCACAGTAATGCGACAACAACCTCAAGTTGTAATGCACATAAACCAAGCTTTATGCCTGGTCTGCATTCAAGTTGTTTCTCTTTACACTGTGGATAAAGCTATCGGTGCTCCAACACCTCTTTGCAGAAGAGGTGTTAACGACCTGAGAAAGCACCTTCACTGCCAATTTATGCAAAGTTTTGGCAAGGAAGACATACATGTTCCACCATTCGATAGCACCCAACCTGTCTCGATCTTTGGTTGCATGCAAGTTACCAAAGACTCCATGCTCACTGATGTATTTACTCAATTCGCTTCGTACTTGAGCACACTCCTCTTCATCAAGTACCAACTTGTCTAATGCAAGCATATATCCATTTTGCACCTCTGGATCTATGTGTGGTTTTCTCCTTTCACCACCCTCGGGTGCTAGTTGGGCAAACCAAGATGAAGAATAATATTTTGGGGTAAGGACATATGCCAGGGCATGGAGTGGAACATTCAAATTATCCCACCTTTTGACCACAAATTTATGGATATGATCATACAAGATCGCATCCTTTGGTTGAACAATGTCTTTGATTTGGCCTAGCATGTTGTCCATCCGCTCATACACCACTCCAATCACCGCTCAATCTGTATCTGCAAACCGAATCATAATGTAAATGGGTTTGGTGAACAGCAGAACATACCGAACCTGTTGACAAAAATGACCATCAAGAACTATGTCCTCCACCTCCTGAAAGTCACTTATCTCAAATACGGATGTAGCCCTGTCTTTTAGATCCTGCCATGAATCACTCGAGGCCATACTAGCAAATGCCTCTCTTACCTTCAACAAACGCATGAAGGTGAGATAATAGCTAGCAAATCTGGTATTTACAATCTTTAGAAACTCCAACTTGGAGTGACTGCGAAAAATGTAGTGGGCCATGCTATGATTGGTAATAAATTTTATCATCTTCTTCCCTCTCTTGTACAAAGCACCAATCCATCTATAATCATAGTCCTTCATTTTAATGATATCTTGCATCAAAAGGTTCATTGTGTCAACCAAACACCCCGACCAAAATATATTGGGGTCCCTATCTTCAATGATTGTTCCTGTTGCCTGACAATTAGCAACATTATCAATGATGACTTGAATGGCATTGTAGGGCCCAATCTCTTGAATGGTTTTAAGCAAGGCATTTGCAATATTAATCCATGTTTTGTAGCGATCTGAGTAGTCATGGGCTAAAAGGAAGATCGCACCACTCTTAGACACACTGAGAATATTTATCAATGGCTTGCCTTTCACATTTGTCCAACCATCAGATACAATTGATACCCCATTTAGGTTCCACTCATTTGTAAATTTTCCTAGAGCACCTTGGATTTTGGCTCTTTCGTTGTCAAGTCCCAAGGTTATATCTCTTTCATACCCAGGGCTCCTATAACCTTTAGGGGCACCATTGATGGCTTGGACCATTTCATGCCAATATGGTGAGCGAAGAACATTGAATGGTATACCACATGCATAGAGAAACCTGTAAAACTTTTGCATCCACATCATCTCTACAACCTTGGTCAAGAAATTATGATAGTGTTCTAGGTGAAGATGAAGGCGAGAATGCACTAGCATGGGGGGATGTGCTTCGACCACTGAACATTCTTCGTGCATTCTCAGGTTCACCCTTTGGTCTTTTGGATTTGTTTTGTGCTACCTCCTCTTCCCTTTGGTATTTGAGTCTATCTTTCGAATTGATACTCACACAGGCTTTGATTCCTATATTCTTACCTTCATCCCAATACATAGACCCACATAGATGCGTTCTCACACAGGTATAGGAACCTGTGTATTCTTTATGACAATGGTGGCATATAAATTTCCCTGTTCCACCCCCTTTCCCTTCACTAAGCATTGTGACATACTTCCATAGAGGTGTGTACCTCTCTTTGGATTTTTGGGGATCCTGACCATCACTATCATTTTCATTGTCTTCATCCCCTCCCATTCCTTCCTCCTCTCCTTGGTATGTGTTGTCCACTTCTATTTCTTCACCACTATCATGGGTATTTCGACGTGAATTTCCCACCACCATCATTATAATAAAAAATGGAACCAAAATGGCATACCACATTGACATCAACATCATGAATGTTGAACCTTGGCCCTTGATAATAAGTTGCTCCCTGCAATAGAATGATGGAGGAGAAATGGGAAAAAGTAGGAGAAGAAATTATTCAAATATTCAACATAGCATAATATACTAGTTTACAACACGTGCATTTTATAAAATAAAAAAAAAACAAGAAAAAAAAATGGGCTTAAGAGCCTACCTCTTTAGCTCTCCAATGGTGGTTGAATATGACTATGGTAGCCTTCAATCTCCCTTCCAAGCTCTCACAAATGATAGCCTTCAAAGTTCAATCTCTCTTCCAAGCTCTCCAATCTCCCTATGGGAGCCTTCAATATTCCTTCCAAGCTCTTCAATGTCCCTTCAATCTCCTCAAGAACTAGCAAGAACCCTCTCAACAGTCAAAACCCTCTTAGCAAAGATGAGTGAAATGAATGAAATGAGAAATAGAATGAGAGAAAAGGGAGTGAATGAGTGTTTTAACCTCTTACCTAACCCTAGGCTACCTTTCCCTTGCTTCATTTCTGCCCCCAAAAAAACACNCAAGCATGTTAGCAAGTTGGCCAATCAGATGTTTGATTAGTTAGCAAGCTATGCAATAATTTAAAGGACATTGAAATTATTATATCTCCAAAAAGTTGGACCATGGAAGAAAATGGGGAGTGGAAAGGTGAATTAGAAATTTCTATTTATCAAAGGGATCCCCCCACCACTATGGACCCATCATTAGGTTGATTTAATGTCAAAGGCTTGTGAATCAATCCCCCCTATAATGAGAGAGAGCCCCATTTAACATTGTGATGGTATCAGACAAAAGCCACCACAATGATACGTGAATTGCACTTACGATTATTCCTTCCTTCACACATATAGCAAGGACAAGTGCCTTTCATGGTTCGGGAGTTTGATTCAACTTCACTTCTCCTAAGCTCTATGGGGATCTTTCTACACCATCCCATTCTCTACTTCAATTTTGCCATCCTTGGTTCTCCTAGTATGGTGCATAAGAGAGGTCCTTTGCAAGCAGTAGCCAAGCAAGGAAAAGGAATTCAAGATAACCTTTTTTCAACACTCGAGAATGGTTCAAAAACTCAATGGCCCGGTAAGGCATATCTTAGCGAGTAAAAATTATTATGGCAAATTGAAGAAACCCAAGTGAAACCCGTTTTCAAATGAAAAAACTTACAATGCTCCAGTTGGTTCCAAGGAAAGACTTCGGGTTTAGGAAAAATAAAATTGGGAAAACTTTCAAGAGAAAGCTTTGGAATTTTGGACAATCTGTGTGCGACCTGTGCAGCCCCGTGCAACAAGTTTGAGAAAGAAAAACGAAAAGAGTCCTTCAAACAGAAAATGCATAGTTGCCTCGAGATCAATAGGAATGATGTTTTTAAACATCAACCTCCTATCATCATGGAGGAAGAGCATTCTTCTACAAAGGACACTACAAGAATGCAAGGATGTCTATTGAAAATCATGATATGCAATTCCAGTTTCCTTTTTGTTAATAGATAAGATGATACGGACGAAATATTCAATGTCCGATTAGGATATTTACAAAAAAAATTCATATATTTGGGAAAAGCCAACAAACAACCAATTTTGAGTCTCTTGTCTTTCGGATTGTCATGATTGATCAGCGCATGTTTACATCTAAGTATATGTTATATATAATAAAACTCATAGATGTACGTACACATAGTAAAGATTGTGGCAATTAATTATTTTAAATCCAGTTTCAAATTAAAACTAATATAACAGTATTTAGTAAACTTTCTAATATTATTTAAAAATATTATCAAAGGTGATATTATTTAAAATTTTAATTTGAAAATTTATAATTCAATGGTAAACCTGCATGGAGAATTTTTTAATCAACTTTTCGGACTCATTAATGTCAAGTCCCTCTTCTTCCTCAAGGTGTACTTGACCTTAATGTGTCTGAAAAGTTGAATTATAAAATCTCTGTGCAGGGTTTCCATTGAAAAAAATATTACCATCCTTGACAAATGAACACATTAATTATATGAAATATTAAACTTTTTTCCATTGTATAGATATTGTCCTGCATGCATGTAATTGTGTAAGTAACAACCTTCTAGTTTTATGAGATACCACAGAATTGTGCACGTGCTAGGTTGGTGCTAGGTTGTCTGTGCGCATCTATGAATATTTGAGGAAATTTCAGTGTTGTCAATGCAAGTTCACTAGATTCGACTAGGAGAATGACATGGAAAAGCTAAAGAGTAAGAGTTGAGTCGAACTTGAAAAACTCACAAGTTGACTCAAGAAATTAAAATATTATTTAAATAAAATAAATTTCTATGTCAAAGATACTTTTCTTTAACGTGAAAGATTACAATTTCTATATGATACAAATTTTCAGTAATAACTCATTTCAAAGTACATAGAGGATACTACATACAACAAAACGCCATGGATTCTAGACAAAGTGCAAGTTTACTAAATATCTATGTGAAATCAGATTAAAAAAAAGGCAAAATGAGTGCTTATTTATTGTTTTCAGTGCCTTTAATAGACATGACCAACTCTGACTTGTGTGATTCTTGAGTCAACTCATCAAGTCAATTTCGCTCAAGAGTCAAACTCACTATGTGACTCACGTTTGACATGCAAATCAAAATCACGAGTATGACTGGACTTGGTTTCCTCCAAGAGTACAATCAAATTAGACTAGGAAGAGTCTAGTAACTATGGTCATTGCCTTATTTTTAATATTAATAGAATAGGACCTTATCATGACATTTTACCTTTAATTCCAATACTCTATATATATTAGTATTTTAACATTAATTATTCAATACTATCTTAGTAGACATCATAGGTATGCAAGGGTTAAGGTTGGATTGACATGTAGTTCATTTCTTGAAAATGTGTTCACCCTTTTCTTTCAAATAATTAGAATGTAGACGTGTGTGTACACACTACTCTACATATATACCTATATATTGTACATACATGCATATTTACATACATATATGTGTATATATGGGGTGTGGTAGTGCCAATAGAGAAGCGCAAAGGATGAGAGGTGCTTGGCACCTCCCTCTCTCTTAGACAACCCTACCTCGAAGCTCAAACCCTACTAGGCTTTCACCTTCAAAAAGCAGGAAGCATGTTGATAGTCAAGCAGAGCAAGGAGGCAATTGTGTTGGGAAAGAGAGTGGAGCCAAGGCACCTCTGGAAAATAGCTTAGGGTTTTGTTGTAAGGTCTAGCTTGAGGTCTATTGGTTTATGGTTTGCACTATGGTTTGCACTAACATCTCTTTCGGATTTTGTTTTCAATGTTGGGATGGCTTCTATTATGCGATGAAGGTGCCCTCTCCCACATGTCTTCGCGGATTCTATTGATGGCAGTAGATCCCCTAGAGGGGTCTCCATTTTCCAAGGTTATCTAAAAGCGAGTTGTGCTCATGATACTTTTTGTTTCATCTATGCTATGGTCTTCTACGATTGGTACCTGTTGTTGGCTCAGATGTTCTCCTATTTTATGTGCCTTGGCCAGTAGCCCGATCATGGCTTTCTTTTGATGGTGGCCCTTTCTATGTGGATCCTTGGATGTGGTCAATGTTGGAACTTAGTCTTGGTGTTGTTCATAGAAGGACAACAGGTTGGTGTGTGTTATGATAGAGATTATACATTAACCATTGACACCCCACGAGGGTGTTCCAACATGATTTAGGATTCTTGTTGATTCCAATTAGATTTCAAGGTGTCTTCTTCCCCACACACCCTTTCAACAACTTGTGGGGGATGATTATCCGGCCTTGATGCATAGGGTCATGTTGCTTTCTTGCATGAGTTCTTAAGTGTCTTCTTCCCCACACACCCTTTAAACAACTTGCGGGGGATGATTATTCGACATTGATGCATAGGGTCATGTTGCTTTCTTGCATGAGTTCTTAAGTTTTTGTAAAGGGATGGGTTATTTTTGTCTATGGTCTAATGTTTCCAACTTTGCGCAATATGGAGCTAGGTCTAGCGATGAGCATTGTTGGAGACATTTTTTGTATTTTGATTAGGTTGTGCTTGTACTTGTAACGGATATATTCACAACCTACACTTTTTCGTATAAAAGCCTTGTACACATTGTTTTATTAATAGTTAAAGAAATATTTTATGTCCAATATATATGTGTGTGTGTGCGCGCATACAAATAGACAAGAATATGTATAGTGTATAAATATATCTACATACATACATAGACTTTTTTCCGATAAAAACCTCATAGGGAAACCCAAAAGATGCTTCCCTATATATATATATATATATATATATATATATATATATATATTGTAATGAACAATAGTTCATCTCCAGAATATCCAATATAAGAAGGACAAAGAATTGAAATGCATATAGTACAAATAATATATAATTGAATAATGAATGAATGAGATGATTGATGAGCTTTGATGATGGCATACTTATAAGTATTGAATATATATTTTACCATAATGAACAATAGTTTGTTTACAAACTATCCATCATAAGAATGACAAATAATTGAAATGCATATAGAACAAATAATACATAATTGAATAATGAATGAATGAGATGATTGATGAGCCTTGATGATGGTATACTTATAAGCATTAACTAGTCACAAAGGTGAAGGGTTGTGTCCTTTAGGTTACTTAATTAATAATAATATTATTATTATTATTATTAATGTTCATATATATTATATTCATTGTGTTGCCTCTTTCTTCAAAGATTATTTAACCTCAAAGCATAATCTAGAAAAGGCTATGTCTCTGTTCTTGCATATAATGCTTTCACTTAATGTTGTCATGGTTGAAGAATTGAAACAATATGATTTTTGAAGTGTTGAATAGAACCGTTACATTGTATATGGATTCATCCATCCTGAGTCCATCTTCAATGGGACTTTTTGTTGGTTAGTTGTTTGGACGGAACTTCTCCTCTTATGCTTCCAAGAAAGGTTTTGATTTCTCCCCCATTCTATCTCGGAATTGTGGTTCCTTTGTATGTATGAAGAATATTTTTAGTATTCGTATTGATTTTGTCATTGGTCACGATGGCTCTTGTGATTTGGATGACAATAAGGCATCCTTCTATTTCATGTCTTGATTTTAGTACATTCATCGTTTGTCACTTCTAGTGATTTATTGGTTGATAACATTCCAACATAAGTGTCATTTTGATTTATGATATCAACTGAATTGGTATCAGTTTCCTTCTCTAGGGTCTAGATTTTTACGTTTGATGACTCCTCTATTTCCATTGGGTCGATCATTGATTCTTTGTTGACAAGTGGATCTAATTTTTTATGTTATGTTTCCTTTTCATTCTATATCTTCTTGTTTGCACAAGCAGACTTTGATTATGATCCCTTAGGCGAGAAAGCTCTTCATTATTTTTTGACTTGTTGATCTTGATTGTTCAACTTCTCATCTTTTAACCTTTTGATTTGTTCAAGCAACCTTTAATTAAGGTTCCTTAGGCAAGAATTTTCTTCATCGTTTTATAATAAGTTCTTGTTGAATGTCTTCTCAAGATCTTGATTCCCCTGTTCTAATTTCTGATTGCATTGCTTCTTATCCTTTGACTTCTTGATTTGTGCCAAAAGATTTTGACTATGATTCTTTACGCAAGAAATTCATTCATCTTTTCTAGTAAGTTCTTGTCAAATTCTTTGAGATCTTGAATTTGTGAAGCCCGATCATTTTCTTGATATTTTGCTACCTCGCTTTTTAAACGATAAACTTCATTATTGAAGTGCATGTTTTCTCCTTTGCATTCTTGTCACTCGTTTGATAAATCTACTCGTGTTTTCAAATAGATGTATGCAAAAACGATTGATGCTTTGATGACTTCTTGATTTGTGTCAGAAGATTTTCACTGTGATTCTTTAGGCAAGAAATTTATTCATCTTTTTCTAGTAAGTTCTTGTCAAATTCTTTGAGATCTTGAATTTGTGATGCCTAGTCATTTTCTTGATATTTTAGTACCTTGCCTCTTAAACAATAAACTTCAATATTGAAGTGCATGTTTTCTCCTTTGCATTCTTGTAACTCGTTTGATAAATCTACTCATTATGTTTTCAAGTAGATGTATGCAAAAACAATTGATGCTTTGATGCCTTTCATATTATTATTATTATTATTACTATTATTACTATTTTAATTTTATTATTATTAATGTTTATATATACTATTCTCATTATATGTACATACATACAAATAGATAAGCATATGTAGCCTAGTGGGTTAGCTCAATCAGTTTAAAGTCATTTTTTCAAGGCATACTGCCAAGAGGTCACATGTTCAAATCCGGGGGAGTCCTATTGGGTCACTAGTGGCTCTTGCAATTGGCGATCAATCCACATTCCATTCAAAAATTCCACCTACGAGGAAAATTCTACTGATATCCAAGTCATTTATAGCCTTCGCACTAATAATAAGCCCTCAAGCTAACTGTAATGTACCTAGGGAGGATAATATCGAGGACCTAAGGAGGTGCCCAACGGGATAATGAATGTAATGTGGCCATAATCATGAAATAGGCTCAGTTGGTAGTTGGTGGTAATAAATAAACCCACTAGGTAGTTAGAGGAAATAATATAATAATAAGGGGTAGTTGGCATAGATCCCTAGGAATACTCATGAGAGAATGTAGATACACAAGAGTATAATTGTATTCAATATGTTGGATATTTGTGTTGTAGCAAGCATGGCTTGTGGAGTGATTCCTCTCATAAGGAGTATTTTACCTTAAGGGTTCTTCTCTATATTCTTGTGTTCTTTATGATGTGAAAGTTCTGGTATTTCTAAAGTTAAGGGTTTATTCTCAAGATTAAGGGTTTATATTTATCTTATATCTATCAAGGTTTACTACAATGACCAAACTTGATTCATTCTTCAGATTAAGAAAGGATAAAAAACAAAATTTAAAAAATAGGCAAGTATATGCATAAATACCCACACACACACACACACACAAAGTTGTCGAGGTACAGATACCCACCCTTTAGGTACTCGAACCAAGTACTAGTATGCATACCCCGCATCCAATTCAAGAGTAGGTGCATACCTTGGAGTGCCCACACCATCTTGATACGACCATATACTTCCAACTCAAGAAAATGGGACACACTGATTTGGGTACCCCAAGCCTTGAAATCAAGTACTTTGAGGATGGTTTCTACATACAAAAAAAATGGTTTTTTAACTAAAAAATAATAAAGAAACGTGGGCCCTTCTCCAAAACCCTAACCCATCACTTCCCAACCACTCTCATGAAGTGAAAAACACAAAAAGACACTTCATCTTTACCATTTCAATTTCATATTGAAGGAAGAAACAATTCAGCAATGAAGAAGAAATAGGGGATTTCGGTGACATTTTTCTTGCGACAACCTAATGAATGGCAATTGTTTGACTTTAAAGTTCAAAATTGAATAATGATCATTATTCTCATCTAAAAATGAATGTGAATCATTATTGATTTACATCAATTTTAGTTAAGGTTTTTATTTTTATTTTTTATTTTTTTTAAAATATCATATATATATAATTTTATATGTATACCCCATAATGTGCTCTCATCCCCTATTTTAACTATCATACCCGTACCCACATACCAGGAACTTAGTGTGTGTGTGTGTGTGTACACACAAACCAATATAAACACAAACAGATAAGTATATTTAAAGAATTATGGGACAACATCCATGTATGTAATTAAGCACAAGTATACACACATACTTGTGTATACACCCAATTTTAAATCACAAGTTTTTGTATGGTTGGTACTAAACCAAAATCTAGCAATTAAGAACACATTGTAGTGTATCGGGTCGTTGAAATGGTGTTGTAACTTGTAATATAGCATTCCACGGGGCAAAACATGTCAAACATATCTTCTAGGATTGTTGAATGGCTAAAATATTTTGGGAATGTGTTGCTCTAGAGTTCATCATCCTTTTACGAGCCCACTAGATTGGAAGGGAATCATTCTAATGCATAGGTGGATGATTAGATGGCATGGTAGATGGATATGAATTGTCATTCCACTATTCAAGATCTGTTTTCTCTAGTAGCCAAAGATGTAGAGCCAAGTTTAATGAGAATTTGATCAAAACTCTAGCAAGTTCTAGAACAAGAATTAATAAGAACTTTAGCAAGCTTTGATACAAAAAGTGATCCAGCATGATACTCGAATTGTAATCTGATATCCAATGGCCCATGGGGTTGTTATATATGTCCTTGTTTACACCAGTTTAAATCCATCTTAACTCCAGATCTATTAAGCATCGAGAGGATCAAAAAGAAATTGAGATGCAAATCTCTCGATGATTGAAATATCTTGAGTTAAGATGGATCTACATCAGTGTGTGTGTGCATGCACATGTGTGAGTGTATATATTAATTAATGCTTGGTATTCTTTTCTTAAATTGTCTACAATATGGAATTTTTTTAAATATATTTTGATTTATAAGCAGAAATGTTAGACATCCCATGCATACTAGGCTATTACTCTTTTTTTTATATTTGGTCGACTTATGCCACATGTAACCTCAACGATAGGCATGAACATTACACATCTCCTACATACTTGAGTTGTAGAATGCACCTCGCTTCTCTCAATGCACAAATTATCTTATGAGATTGAAGTCCAAGATCTAACATTGGTGGGTTGGATCAATTTACAAACCACAAAGTGTGTATGTGTTCAAATTCAACACCAATAAAGTAGACAAAAAGCATATCAAAAAAAGCAAGGAAAAACAAAAATTGATAATTAAACAATACAATTACAAGTATAGAGCTCAAATTCCATCAACTATAGATTAGTCACCCGCCTGAATTCTATGCTCCTTTTCTCCTTTTGCAGTTTCTTAACACTTTTTTCTAAAATGGAGTTCTAAACGTCACTAAAGAGTGTTTGAATTCAAGAAATTGGATATTAGATCTCAAGTGATCAATTCCTCTCCTCTCGAGTAAAGGGTAAAATTTATAAAACAAGGTTACTAATAAGATACAATAGCTCAGTTACCATAATTTGATTTTGATTACAAAATAACAATTTCTATAACAACCTCTATAACTAACCCATGTCACTATCACATTAGTTGTTCTTCTCGTCAATCAAACCTCTATAACTAATGCATGTCACTATCACATAAGTTGGTCTTCTCATTAATCAAAGACTGTTCAATCGCATCAACTTGTTGAGTTGATGTCAACTTATGGACTAGAGTCAAATCTCCAAGACAAATCAAGTCAACCAAGGTTAGGTTGTTAAATCAACAAGACAAATGGAAGTCAAGCATCAAGTCGATTTAACTACATCTACTTCTCCCCAAGACCACACCTCCCCTTGTAGAGGATGATAGTCATTTGTTGCCTCATCCCTTATATGGGGAAATTCTCTTGGGATTTTTCTTCAATCCGCAATCTCTTATTTCAAGGCTTCTACCTATAACGGCCAACTTGGTACATTTTACCAATGGTCATTGTCTTCCTTTCTCCAACTTGCAAGATAGTACCTTTCTCAAGGTTGAACCATCTCTAGATCTCGACAAGCATGTTTGGCATTTAGAGTGAATTTTCTTCATTTTCATCAAGCATCAATGGTTCAAAAAGTTTGGGCTTCTACACATTTAACACAAGGTCAATGCCTAAGTATGACAATTGTTCCGACTTAACGACATTATCACCTTGCTAATTCATAATATCAATTAGTCCATCCAACATTAATTTCAAATCTTTCCCCCTGAACTACTCATTTGATCTATAAAATGTCATGGATATGCCACTGGAACAATTCATCACAACGGATCTTAAAATGTACTAAAATCTTTTATTATGCACTTTATTCCCTTAGATCTCAAACTCTTTATTACTAGATTAGTGCTCAAATGTATGGAAATAATTGAAATCGAAATGAAAGAATAATCAAATGAACACACCATCCACACAAATAAACACAAGATGTGACCTGGGAAACCCAATATGAGAGAAAACCTAGCTAGAAGGTGAGGCCTATGCTCTGCTCTCTTTTACTCGGTTAAGAAATGTAAATACACAAAAAGGGGCACTGTTTATGGAGATGCCCTGGACACTATGGCCTGAATAGCTACTACAGAATCCGCTACCTCCTATATTATGCTTCCATAACCCACTCCTAGATGCTATGCTCAATTATGGAACAACGATAATACTAAAAGAATGGAACCCCTTCTCTTCCTAGCGGCCCAATATTTAACATAGCTTGATAGCTCATTTAGGATTAGGGTTAGGGTTTTTGTATACCTCAACCCTCAATTAGTGCTAAGGTTTTGGACCCTCTAGAATCTTCTTGAAAGTCCACACATGACTAGTCCCACATGTGTGAGTAATGGGGGTTGATGTGGCATCCACTCGATACCATGGTGGTCAATAAGGTAGGTCAACTTGCGAGAGGCATAACTTCTGCATACGAACTCCAATTGAGGCAATTTTTGCACCGTTGGAAAGCTTTTGATGTGTAGAACAACGTCGACAGGCTAAGAGCTATGCTCGTAAAGTTTTGACCCCAAAAAGTGTCATTTGATGCCTCAAACTGGCTCTAGAAGGTTCCAAACCCCAAATCACCAAACTAGCACTTGCCCCTAAAATGGGTCTTGCAAACTAATTCCTCCAATTTTTCCACTAAGAAAGTACCAAGATAGATGACAAATTATATAATGATCATTTTCGGATCATACCTCCTCATTTAGGGAGGCTTTTGGTCCCCAAAATCTTTGACTGAATGAGGTGAGGAAATTTTTCCTCTACCTTCTCCCTAGAGTACCATTTGACCTTGCCTAAAAGTTGTCCTTTCAACCCTATCTACAAGAGTTCATGTTGCCCCTATCCGATAGTTCTGGACTTCTCCTACAAAACTCTATCTTCTACCAACTTTGCTTGAGCTTCTAGTGTTAAGTTCTCTATGGTAGGTAGGACATGCTCCTCGATTTCTTAATCCAACATGGAAGGCTCATAGAATTTCAAATTTTCCACATTCACTACTAAGTAAATGTGCATATATGGGGGTAGACTGAGTCTGTAGAGCATTATCACCCACCTTCTCTAATACTTCAAAAGGACCATACCGCAGAGCCTTGATCTTCTTACCAAGACCCCATAGCCTTTCTTTGTTCAAATGCAACTTAACTCTATCTCCCACCTTGAATGTTTTCTCAAGTCTATGTTAATCATGTTGAGCCTTGTACTTTTCATGTGACTTCTTCACTGTCTCTTGTACTTGTAAATGGATCTACCTAATCTTGTCAACAAATTTTTTTGCTTTCATTGCATCTCCTGTGATATCTTCCCTCACTCCTCCTTGTTGTCCATATACAACATCCATGGGCGAAGACGGCAAATACCCAAAGCAAGTTTCAAAAGGGGACTTTACCAGCAGAAGTGAGGACCGCTCTATTATAAGAATGTTGAATATAAATCAAATTTTCATCCTAGGTCTTTGGATGCTTCTAATTGTAACCCCTCAAAAGCTAAACCAATCTCTTGTTGACTACTTCTGTCTACCCATTTGTCTGCAGATGAAAAGTTGTAGATCTCTTCAACTTGGTGTCCATCTCCTAGAGTGTAGTCCAAAAAGCACTAAGAAATCTGGTATCCATATCTGAGATGATGCTCCTTGGTATCCCAAAGTGCACCCGGACATGTTCAAAGAACATGTTTGTTGCTTCTTGTCCTTCAATGGTCTTTTTACAAGGCATAAGAATGCACATCTTGTTGAACCTATCAACTACCACAAATAGATAATCATGTCCCTTCCTAGCGATTAGCAAACCACCCAAAAAATCCATGGAGATGTTATCCCAAGGTCTAGTGGGTACATTGTAAGGGATGGTATAAACCTTGCTTTATGTTACTAGGCTTGTTGGTACAACAAAGTATGCATCCTCTAATAAACCAAGCTATATCTTCTTGCATTCTAGGCGAATACACATACCTCTATAAGTTGGCAATTGTCTTCCCAACACCAAAATGTCCTACAACCTTGGAGGTGTGAGCCTCTCTGATAAGCTGCAATCTTTCACCTTTAGGGACACAAAGCTTGTCTAGCTTGTAGAGCAACCCATTCTAGAGATGATAATCAACCTTACCGTCACCTTCTTCTACACAAATTTGGCCCTATAGTTATTGAAACACCTCTTTAAAGTCCCCATCTTTTGTATATGCTTATTTGTATGCATCATGAGTAAAAGGCTCCATGTGCATAAGAGTTCCCCCCAAAGCTGTAATCTTGGATGTGGGTGGCCTCGAAAGCTTCTCTTCCAACCTATTAGTGTTTCCCTTCTTATATTTGATGACTAGATGAAACCGACACAAAGACCACATCCACTTATAATGTATGGTTTGTCGAAGCTTACTCTAAGCCTGCAAATACTGCAGTGGCTGGTAATTAGTGTGGATAATGGTTTCCTTGCCCATCAAATAGTGCTTCCACCCAATGTTGCGAGAAGTAGGAGCGTTTTAGGAAGCGGGAGCATCAGAAGTGTCATTTTCCAAAAATCCTGAGAAGCGAAGCGTCCGAGAAGCATCTGTTATATATATATATATATATATATATATATATATATATTGAATTTATATTCAAAAAAATATGTAGAAAGACAAATTAGCTGCAGAATATATGAAAACATGCATATGTGTACATAAATATAGATAGAAATGGCATCCATACTACATAGTTCATCAATGATTAATCATACGAGCATCATCCATCTATATCCTAGATTCTAGAGTCCTCCATGTCATAATCATCAAGATTGGCATCACTACCACTGCTCTCTCCTCCATCCTCCTCCTCCTCCCCTATATCCAATGCAATCTGTGCATTTGTTGATGTGGAGGATGACCCCTCCAGAGGATCACCATCATCAAAAGTGACCGACTCTAGCACTAGTTCATTAAGATCCAAGTTGGCTAATGTCAACTCAACACTGTTGTTCAAACCCGTATCATCAAGAAACACATCCCACATATTTGTCTTTCCCTTCAACCACTCTTCTCTCTGCCTGTATATAAGACAGAGGTTGGTGTGCACATACACCACTAAGTCACCTAACACGACGACAAAGAGAAGAGTTCAACAGAAGAGTTTATACTTGAGTGAAGGGTACATTTTTACTAGGGTCGTGACAAAAGAGTTCAACAATCAATGCCACCAACATCGAGGTACATAAAGGGATTGGTTCTCTTGATTAAATGTCAGTTCCATACCCTCATACATGATA
>SNQJ01S0023394.1:209584-220567 GCA_010110895.2 Picea sitchensis
CATCTACATCAAACCCTAAAACGCATCCAGAAACCCCCAGTGTATCAGATTTGCATGTTAGAGTAGTAAGATCGTAGCAAATATCTTGATCATCCGGATCAGGGATATTTCAGAGCAAGATACCCGCATGATCGCTCTTAGATGTTACCTTAAGTCCTTGGTCATACCATTGGGTTTGACCAACACACCTGACATTTACTAGTCTTGTAGGCAGTGGCAGTGGCCTCTAATTCTATTTTTTGATGCCAAATAGTATACTCAGCAGGACATGGAGGGTTCACGTGAGTGAGATGAGTGAGGCAGGTAGGATTATATCCATGTCGGAGTTCTTTCATTTGGCTATGTGATTGGAGCACACGAGGAGATCCAGATTATATTGGATCGGTTCTCATATATGTCAGCTGACAAAGTGGTGGATGGCATTATCCACAATGAAGATCGCACACATGCAGTTACTGAGCGCATGCTCAGGGAGAGGACCATGAGGGCTATGTGTGATTCAACTTTGGTAGGGCATTCTGGGTACTCGTATGAGTATGAGGCAATGTAAGTGATAGAGCTACTTTCAATAAAGGTATTGAGACACCACCGATTACTTGAGTACATTGACGGTGATCGAGGTAGCATATTTTAATGTACAATTTGGTAGGAGCCAAAGAGAGTTACGATTATAGAATCGATTCCTGGTATGTGGCTCCCATCAGATGTTGGCATACCATGGACTTGGCTCATTTTGACTATGATGGTTACCAATATGGCACAACAACAACTAGTAGGTATTGGGAGTGGTGGAATTCCAATTTGGTGGTGGGATCCAGGAATTCATTTGAGTGATGGATTTATTCATATGATGATCAACATATCCATGACAATGAGTGGTTTGCTTTATTTTTGGGACCTTGGTAAAGGGGAGATTGAGACTTACCCCATCTAGCAATACAGGCTCGAGGCTGACCATGATTTTGTAGACTTAGATTTTACTGAGACACCGTTGTAGGGGAGGATTCATGATGGCAGTTTCAATCCCTTCAAGGAGATCAACTTGGGATTCCAGGGGAGGAGGATGCATATTGGGAGTGTTGGTCCACCAATGATGATCAAAGTGGTGTAGTGTCAACATGGTGGTACCTCTTCGAGATTGGTTTGGGACCCTCGGATAACATTTTTCGATAGTTCAACTACTATTAGAGAGGAGAGCATCGATTTTGACCTTCCAGAGTTTACTTTTGGGAGGCTTAGGAGTGGGTGCTTAAAGGAGTGGTCTTCCGAGGAGTTGGCCGAGTTTATGCAACTTATGATTACCTGGCTTATCAGGGGTAGTCAGGGGGATTCTTGTATTGGATCCTTCCAAGCCAGTGTTATCAATAGAGGGTGTTTCACAACATACATGGTAGTTTGGGATACTGGAAACTTTACCGTCTACGAGATTCTTATGTTCGCATGGAGGGACTTTGCGGACGATATGTTGGGAGATTGTCTAGACTATGCTTGGATGATTGCAATAGATTGGGGTTGTTGGAGTATTAGGGATTTTACCTTTGATACTTGGAGATGAGGTGTAGTGGATGCTCTATTAGTTGACGACCACATAGGCTTATCTATGATGTTTGATTTCAAAGTTGGGATACATTGGATGTGTATCATCCTCAATAGTGGATGTGATGCTTTGAGGCATTATAACTTGTGGATGCAGAGTGGGCACGATGGTCGGATGACTATGATCAGAGTGGCACAACATCAATGTGGTGATTCCTTTCCAAGGATATCTTGGGACCCTGGGATTCTAGTAGGAGATAGTGTGACAGTTGACACAGAGGCAAGAGCTAGTTTTTGCCTTAATGAGATTAGTTCCCTAGCAGAGTAGTTCCTTGATGGGTTGATCAAGTTGTTGCACCAGTGAGTGGCCTTACTTGTGGGTGGTTTTCAAGAGACCTCTAATGTTAGTACATTACCAGACCACATCTTGAGCGGAGGATGCTTCACATCTTATAGGGTGGTTTGGGATCCTGGTATCATTTTTAGTTTCAGTCTAGATCAATTGATGAAGCGTCAAATCACGATGGCATTGCTTGAGGACGAGCAATATTTAGGAAGGGATGATTTTTTGTAATGTTCCCAAGTCATTATACCAGGAACATCACGTCTTGCATGAATTTTAAACTTTTTCTGGTTGTGGCATTTCATCAAACACTTTGTTTATTATTGTCTCTTAGGTTGCGCTAGGGTTTTACTGATGAGTTTAATGTGTGTTTGCAGCAACAGATAAGAAGATAAAGCAATGAAACATACCTCAACCATATGCAAGATCAACAATGTAATAGACAACCAACAATGATTCATATCTGATCTTTATTCATAATAATAAGAACATGATACAAGAGTGAGGTCGATCTGGAATGCTCAACAGATGGCTCCCATAAACATAAAAAGAGTTGCTACAAAATGCTCCAATAGAATACTACAAGCCTCCGAAGGCTGAATACTCAATGAAGACCAACACAGGAATAGATCTGGGCCGTAAGAAGTGCTAAACCCCCAAGTTGGAAGATGCCACGCCCCGCTGGAACACTAATAGCCTCAACAATTCAGCCCTGCTGCCAAAGATGTCCAAACCCTCCGGTATATATTCCAAACAGTAGATTAGGTAAATACAAGAACAACCCAGGTGCTCAAATCTCCAAGATCCTTCTCAAAGTCATGGATCTAGCCTCCCTCCAAGGAATGGTCCGCCCCCCTGGATGCCTGAAACCCTAGATAATTTGATCGCCCTCCTAGATGCCTCCAAATGCTCCACAACCCCACTAGAATGATAGGTCGGGGCCTGGTTACCTCACTGGTGAAGTCCCAAGTGAAATAGTGAAGATCGGGGCTAGCAAATGACTGAAACCATTTTTTGAAGTTTGCTCCTCTCCTCCAATTCGCCCCATGCATCTAATAAATCAAATGCCACATAAGACTCCTCCTAAATGGACTAGATCTGATGTACAAGAGCCTGCAATGAAAACCCAGATGCTAGAATCTCTAGAAGCCCTGTCTATCACCTGTAATGAACTTCCCTCAATGGATGGTGCGCCCCCCTTGTTGGAAACACCCAATGGTGTGCCCTCCCTCTCTTCATGTGCCTGTGGCTGGTGTAGAACCCTCCTGCACGAAGTAGATCTGAACTAGAATGGTGTGGGGGCATATTGCATCCCCGAGACCAAGCTTTGGACAAGCTAGGTGGAATCTTTCACCATTGAATTGTCCTCTAGGGTTTGTTAAGTCAAAACCCTAAAAAAACCCAAGGTATGGGCTCTCTAGCTAGAAGCCAAATATCAAAATGATAATCATACATGAATGAATGAGAGAATAAAGGCCATTGCGTCTCCTTTATACTTCCTGTTCACCTTGTCCTTGCAAAGTGACTTTCATTTAATTAATTAATTAATTAAATCACTTTAATTAATTAATTAACCTTTTTACTTCTGAAAAAACACATTATCTCTCTGTGTGGCTTCCCTGGCTAGTGAAAGCCACTTCACATCATCCTATCCTGTAGTGTTGTTCGTCCCGATTCCAATGAGTTATTACACTGAGAGGTTCCTCCAAGTATTGTGCCCAAAATGACCTCTTCAGTGAATTTAATTAACTTATAGCTCAAAATACTCAAAATAATGGAAATTGTCGGAATGCAACGGAACCAAATCCAATCTGTATGGAATGGATCATAATGATGAAATAGGATGAGCGATGCAAGCCATACCCCAAAATATCCCCCAATAGCTCCTGTACTTGCTATAATCTCCAACTGGCTACCCTGGTCATCATAACACTGTGTAATACCCTGATGTCCCAAAGTGGGGACATTACATTTTTCATGTCCCCATTTTTGGATTCCCCCGTTGGACAATGAAATGACTTTCATGGCTTGTCAGTGAAGTAAAAGGGTGTCAAAAGGGGTTATTTAATGTCACTTAGTTAGGAGATGTTATGTATTTAAAGAAACTTTAGAGTAATAAGTTACTTAACCATTATTAAAGTGACTTTTAATCTTAAAGTGAAAAGTGGAGGGAAAATAAGGGTTATTTGATTTAGCGAAAAAGGGGAAAGTTCTACAAGTTATATTTGGTTCGATCAAAAAGGGGAAAGTTCTAGAAGAGATGGAAAAAGGATAAAAAGAGGGGTAGAGCATCATTTTGGCATTATGATTTTGATCTCTCATTTTGGAGTGCTCTTGGAGCCATTGTTTGGTTAAGGTTTAGCAAAACCCTTCCTCTATTGGTTTGGTTTTTTTGGTGATATCCACCCTAGCTAGAAAAGAGGTGAATCCACCCAGGATTTCCATTGGAGCCTAGACAGGAGGGGAATCCATCTAGGATTTCCATTGGAGCTTCAGTTGGGATTTGTTTTCAATTGGAGATATACCGGCTTGCGCAAGAGGTTGATGAATATTTTAGAGGAGGCCATACTCAAACTTTGTAGGTACGAGGAGGGTTTATGAGTAAATCATGGTACAAGACAACCCCGCGAGTTGAGTGTAGGGTGTCCCGCGAGGCCCCCGTGCGTTGTGCAACTTCGTCCCACGAGGACCTCTACGATCGGGGTTTTGCAGTGGTCGATTGGATCTGTATGACGAGGGGTGCATGAGTGGATTGTTTGCAATGGATTCATGAGGATCATGGTGACTTTCCAGGTTTTGTTTTTCTTTGTTTGTGATTTTGCAGCTACAATTGCAGCCACTAGAGATATGTGAGGTTAGTGTTTGGTGCAATGGTTGTTACACCCAATAGAGATTTGTATTGTTGTAATTTTTTAAGCTTCCATCCATAATAAAATGCCATGATCATCGTGTATTCAGTTGTGTGCAACACATGTGATAAAATATTCATTATGGGTATACTAGCAAATTGATTGTGAAAAATACTCAATCAATCTAACAACACATGTAATGCAAGTATTTGATGAAAGTGCACAATCAAAAATACATAATTGACAACGATCCCTTATTTTCCTAGCATTTCCCCTTGGGGACATTACACTTAAATTTCCACAATCTAGAAGGACAACCTCGTTGGCTAGATGATATGCTTGGTGGTTGAGTGACCTTAGGATGTGGAAGAACTCAACACTTTCAAACCGGATGACTTCTCTTCTATTTCTCTTAATAATCCTTATTGACTTGTTAGCACTTGAAAACGAGGCTCTTAGCATAAGCCTAACGATTAAAATCGAGTCCCCTATTACAATTAGTTGTTTAAAATGATTTTCATTGATAATCCTCTACCCTTAAAATAATGTTAATGCCTATGCTTGGTTGTTTTAAGTTCTACCCAAATCCCACTTGAAAGTGTTTATGTGTTTTCTTCGACATTAAGAATGATCCTTCAGGATTAAGAATGATCCCCCTGCACTTACCACCCCTTATTCTCGTGAGTTTTTAGATCTCATTTTATATTTTATTTTACTATAAAACTTAAGAGAAATCTTTATTATTTTAACAATTGTTTTTTCACTTATTTTAATAAAAAAATAAAATAGTCTTATAGTCTCTTTATACCATATTATATTTCTTTTATTTTATTTCCAAGTTATATTCTCACTTGTTGGAATTGAACATATATGGGGAGGATAACAATCATTCATCCCAACCACCCAAGCTAAATTCAATTGACAATATTTCTCTTATTTTCTAATATTTTATGTACTATAAAATAAATATGCAACACAATTTCAACCTCATTTTTTTTTTTACCATAAATGAGAATATTTTAAAATAATATATGTATATATGTGTGTAGGTGTGTGAGATTACAAGTATATTATTCTAACAAAACACATTAAATGTAAAACATGTATCATTGTAGTGAGTCTTCGGATTCAAAATAGGGTTTTGTTTTTTTTATAAATATTATGGATATTTAATTTTTTTATTTAATAATATATATTGATAAAACATTTAGAGATAGATTTATTTTTCATATAATTGTTTATAGTTTTATTTCCTAAAAGATCATAAGTTGAAATTCAGAGGTTTCATAAATTTTATAATTCAAATGGTTGAGTGAAGGGGGTTCCTTATCCCAGAAACAGAGAGATAAAATTGAGCAAAAATAAAGTAGGCTAAGAATAATGAAACCCACTTCCTAAAAATATGATTAAATGTAATTTCCAAAAACAATCAAGATCTACCCGAAAAATAGATAATTAAAATTTATCGTGACTTTTTTTTGGACCTCAAACAAATGTGAAAGAAAAACTATCATTTTTAATGGGTGGTATCGCATAATCTTTGGAATAAGGAATGGAAGGGGATTATATACTTCTTATTGGTGGTGAAAATTGGAATGCTTCGTATTACATAGTTGGCATATTTCATGGATTAAGCTTTTTTAACAAATATTGGAGACAACAACTTCATTTACGTGAGAAGAATTGTTAATTATGGAGTTAATTGGCTTGTTAACAAAACCATATCATGCAATATAGCTTTGTGTTTTTGGGACCTTGTTATCGTTATGGATGAATCGATTGGAAAGATGTATTGGTTAAGTCTTGCTTCTTAATACCCTTGTAATCCACTTAATCATGTGTAAACTTTTTCGTTTACTTTTTTAAGGGTTTTTTTATTGTATCGATTTTAGAGCTTTTGTGTATGTGCCTTGGGAAGGTGTTTCATCTTTTGAAATTATTCTCAAATTAATTTAATAAAAAAGAAAGTGACTTTTATCTTTTATTTTATTAATATTATAACCAATTATTTTTTAGTTTAGAAAATTTTAATTCTTATCTTATATTTTGTTTTATTATAAAATTTAAAAAAAAATGTTTTTATTTTAATAATCTTCTTTTTTTTATTCTAATAAAAAAATAACAAGAACTATCTAACTTTATTAATAATGTTTTTATAATACATATTTGTATTTCTTTCTACATAATTAAATAGTATAAAATAAATATATAACAAAGTTTTGTCTTAAAAAATATCTATCATATCTAAAATAATATATACTAGCATACTTTTGAAGCGGGGGAAAGGAAACACCGAAGTGATTTGGTGTGGTTACTTTGTTTAAAGACCATGAGATTTTGTTTTTTGGAGGATTTAAAGTGATGTAGCCAGATGTAGTCAATGGTCAAAGTTTTGGGCCAACGATTTAGATCCTCATTCTCAGTTGCATTTAATGAAGCCTATACAAACGTTGTGTGAAATTGGGTGAATCAACATATTTGGGCATGCAACTACAAAATAAACAAACTGATCATGAAAACAAATTGATTTCCTTCTATAACCCTTCATGCCAACACTAAAGCGAATTGATTTCCTTCTATAACCCTTCATGCCACCACTAAAGCGTTTGAGTTTACCTTACATATATAATTGGTCTAGTCATTGTGGTCATGGAGGACACAAGACAACACCAATTAGACTTATTGCAAGCTTCATTTGTGACAATCCAGTTTGATCAACCTCTACTTTCTCATTTTCTGCCTCTGACACTCTTGCCTTTGCCTTTGCTACATGCGGTTCTGTCATAATGACACTACCTGACACTTCATACGTTTCCTTGAGCCATCTAGATGGTTCACTCCAAACAATGAAATTTCGTAAATTTTTCTTTAGTGAGAAAAGAAGGGAGTTGGGTTAGAAGAAAAGGGAATAAAACCTAAGGGATAAACATTCCACAATATGAATTGAATGTACTTTACATATGTTAGAGCTTCTAGCACCCAAAGAAATAACTTGATGGGTAATGTGTAAAAGTGAGCGATTAGATTTCATAATAAATATAATAAACTAAATATAGCATTTTTTTTTACCAACTTCATTTATGAAATGGATCAACAAATGGTTAGATTTCAAATTGGATATAAGAGAAAAATCAAGCCATTAAATGCAATGCCTCATGTAAGATATATCGATAATGTTTGGACTTCCTTTTTAAAGGATTAAGTGTTAACAATCTCAAGGTAAAAGGTTTTATTATTCTCATATTTATCATAGAGTAAGACAAAGCACATAAAATCTTTTAAATGTGATTCATAATGACATGTAACTGTTTATAATGTGTGAAAAAAACATCCACACCTGTCAATTCAGATGCAATTTCTCTGCGTTTTTCAAAGTAATCTCCAACCTTGCAATTTCTGTGCATAACATCATCCACAATAAATCTTTACATCTCCTTACAATCATCAACATTCTCCACGCTTTCCAAAGTCCAATCCATATCCTACCTAGCAGTTTCCATTAATAGCATCGACTCTTTAAAGTTTCATGTGTATAATTTCCACTGGAGGTTCTTCATGCTTTCTAAACTCATACTGATAAGTCTCCAACTTAGTAACTTACCCAAAAGTCTCACATCTCATTACAATCTTCAGCATGACTACCTACAATTCTCACATCTCCTTGCAATCTTTAGCAAAATTTATGGGCACTTTTGAAAGTGCAACACAGTCTCCTACCTTGCAATTTTCCTGGATAGCATCGCTCATTTAAAGCTTCACATCTCATTAGATTCTTCTTCGAGTTTCTCCATGCTTTCCAAACTCCAACCCATCTCCTTAATCTAGCAAAGCATAAATCAGTCAAAGTCGGATTTAAAAAATTGAGCTAAAACCATAAATGTTGTAGGAAACCCATACTTTGACACCAATCCCCAATCCCGCAGATCAAATCAAATCCCCCAAAAAACTGCAAAAACCCTAGCAGTAAAATCAAAAGTCAACCCAACACACTAAATCAAACAATAACAGAACATATAACAAAAACAACAACTTTAAGGTTTTAAACTCAAACTACATCTATGTGGAATTAGTATCCTGACAAGGGATCCTGCCCTCTCAAGCCAAATGGATATTCCAGGTTACATTCGAACAACACTCTCTACATCTTCATCCAAAATTGAATGTAATTTCTTCCTCAGCAGAAAGGAAATTACGTGCATATCAACAAATATTGCATACATTTTGTAACCCCATAAAATGGCTCCTTTCCTCATATTTATGTCGCTTCCATTTGTGCACTCTCGTTCCTTTGTGGCTTACCATATTAAATTGTTTGTGTCGCTTGCATTTGTGCCCTCATGTGCCTTTGTGGCCCACCCTATGAAAAAGTGTCCCTAATGGGCACCACTATGAGCAAAATTGTAAATGAATAGACCTCCTCAGCCATGGTGACAATGTGTGCGCCAACAAAATAAAAATTGGGAAAGAGATTAAACTTAAAAACAACCTCCACATCTCCACTAAATTAATGATAATAGTTTAGAGGGTATTGCACCGAAATACTCAAAATCACCTAAGTTTGCACTGATAAACCCAAACATACTACTTACAAATTTAGTTGATTGTACCCATTCCCACATAATCATATTTCTAAAACCAATATTGGAACAATAAAAAAAAAAAAAACTATTAAAATCAAGAAAAGCACAAAACTGACATTTATCTGACAAACACCCATCATTTAAAAGAAAAAAAATGCAGAGAGAAGGAACAAACCTTGCAGAGAGGGCTCACTTATAACCGATGCACACATTGAAATCCCAGTTGCTCCAATTTCCTTCAACAAGCCTCTCCTCGGTAAGTTCTGATCTTCACCATGAGAACAACCTGGATATATTTAATGTATATATGTCAAAAATGATCAGAAAGCTTATTGAAAACTATATTAATGACACCCAAAGAAAGCTATGTGAATTACCAGAAAAATATGGGCTTTTGACTACTATATACTTCAATGGTCGACCTATTGCAGAGCAAGCATTGAGGTAAGGAATCACCCTCCTAGCGAGTGATGAGGAAACGTTGAAAGACACGTGAACAAGTGAGAGGGGGAGCGTACATGCATACACCATTTAAAATAAACCAAGGCTGCTATGGATAGTCATTGAACCATTTTATGTTTCTTAATAATAAAGGTGGAGTCGGCTTTATAAAATTGAGCTAAAATTATAAATGTTGTAGGAAACCCATACTTTGACATCAATCCCTAATCCCGCAGATCAAATCAAACCCCCCAAAAAATGAAAAAACCCTAACAGTAAAATCAAAAGTCAACCCAACACACTAAATCAAACAATAACGAAAAAGAGAACAAAAACAACACCTTTAAGGTTCCATTGCAGTGATGGCAGCGAAAATAGGATTTGTGATAAACTGAATTATCAGTTGTTAATTGATCAACCAAATAAACTATCTTTTAGCATGCCTTTCACTTCTATGTTGTGCCAACAAACGTCATCTTCGGGGGCCTACGAAGCTGAATGAATCACCTCTCCCAGATGACACAGCTGCCAAAGACTATGCATGAAACTCCATGGGAGGAAGCCTGCAAATCAATGTGCAGCACAACGAAATGAATAAGGATTGTAATCAATTATGGAAACAAAGGGTAGACAGGGAGGAAGAACCCTGGGAGCAGCCGCTTGGAGTCAGGATAAAACACGTGGATGAAATGATTCGATGATTTCAGTGAACAGATGACAAATTATGATACGCTTTGGACAGACGACGAAGACTCAGGAATAACCTCCCCTATAGGAACACCTTCGGTGTAATTATTATATTTATATCTATAGCTCTAATGAAACACATGAAATGTTGAAATGTAAAGCATGCATGACTCTAGCGAGTCTTCCCATTTAAATTAAGGCTTTGAAGAATATCAATAATTATGGCATTTAAGTTGTGGACATTTTAAGTATTTTTAATAATTATGGCATTTAAGTTTTTATTTGATGATATCTCTGGATTATTTACCATACATTAAAATAACACATATATGTTTACCTACAAACACATTGCTCTATCAAAAGTCAATTGGGTTTAGTTTGGATGGTTGTGAGGAATGATTGTTATCCTCCCCACTCAAGTTCAATTCCCATAAATGACATGGTAAGCTCATAATGAATATTATTGTTGTAATGGCTTATAGCCTTGCTTCACTATATGTATTGGAATCAAAGGAATTCAACATACCGAATTCATTTTTGCATTCAC
>SNQJ01S0023394.1:224061-238924 GCA_010110895.2 Picea sitchensis
CCTTTGTGGTCGACCATGCTTAGTCCTTCTAGTCCCCGCTCTCATCGTCTTTCGTCCTGGATAGGATTGGAGGTCTTGAGGTGGATCTATTAGGACACATGGTTTAGGGGAGTGAGGTTCTTTGTAGGGGTGATTGCACTTTGTAGGGCTAGTCCACCCATAGTCTTGTGCACCTATGTCATTTCCCACATGATCATGTGTCTAGAGTCTGTATGCATCTCTTAGCCTTGGTGCATTTATCATTTTCAATTCTCAACATGGTAGTCTCATAGTTCGTAACATCTCATGTTTCCCGTGACAGTCACGAATCTCGATGCACGGGGTCCTAGGGCCTAAAACACAACAGTGGTTCAATTTGACCGTTATGATGTGTCTTCAACATGTCACATCCCACGTCGAAAATTTGTAAAAATGTCAGGTTATAAGCAGAAAATCAATTGTTGAAGAGTCACGCGAGTATGTTTATGGGTAAATGTGGCAAAGGTAAAATAAAGTTTGTTTCAGACAAAATCCATGTGACATAATTTTTTAATCCAAGAGTTTTTCAGTGAATTTGATAAACCAAGCTAAAGGATCAACTAAAAAACATATTAAAGTTTATATGCTATTAAAAAGAAAAAATCATTTTATATTCTTAATAAAAGGGCCACCCCCTTTATCACTTTAACCATGGACAGAGACAAATGTCATAAAATTGAACATACTTCTAAGGGGTGCAATAAAGAAAGGTATAAAGGGGTTCATCTATTTCATTTGATTATATTCCAAGGCAATTATGTAAAAAGTTTCCCCTTATCCTAAGTCTACGGTAAAAAGTGATCACAAGTTGAAATTCAGAAGAATAAGATATATATATTTTCATAGATTTTATAAATCAAATCGTTGAGTGAAGGATGTCCCTTATCCCACAAACAAAGGGACAAAATTGGGCAAAAATAAAATATACTAAAAATAATGAAACCCACTTCTTAGAAATACTAGAAATATGATTAAATGTAATTTCCATAAACAATCAAGATCTACCCACCATTAGTGAAATTTTTGCAAATCACTAAAAATAGATAATTAGAATTTATCATGACTTTTTTTGACCTCATACAAATGCGAAAGAAAAACTCTCATGTATCACATAATCTTTGGAATAAGGGAATATACTTCTTATTGGTGGTGAAAATTTGAATGCTTCGTATTACATAGTTGGCATATTTCATGGATTAAACTCTTTTTAACAAATATGGGAGACAACAACTTCATTTATGTGAGAAGAATTATTAATTATGTAGTTAATTGGCTTCTTAACAAAACCATATCGTGTAAAATAGCTTTGTGTTTTTGGACCTCGTTATACATGAATCAATTGGAAAGATGTATTGGTTAAGTCTTAATTCTTAATACCCTTGCTAATCCAATCAAATGTAAACTTTTTAGTTTGCTTTTTGCGTGGAAAAGTGTTTGATTGGTTTTTTTTAATTGTATTGATTCTAGAGTGTTTGCGTGGAAAAATGTTTGATCTTTTCAAATTATTCTCAACTTAATTTGGTAAGTAAAAAAAATAAAAAATGACTTTTATCTTTTATTTTATTAATATTATAATCAATTATTTTTTAGTTTTGAAAATTTTAATTTTAATTTTATATTTTGTTTTATTTTAAAATTAAAAAAAATCATTTTTATTTTAATAATTTTATTTTTCTTATTTTAATAAAAAAAATCCATAATTATTTAACTTTATTAATAATATCTTTATAATATATATTTATATTTCTTTCTGCATAATTAAATATAATTAAATAGTATAAAATAATTTCAAAAATATTTATCTTATCTAAAATAATATATATTATTTTATTTATAAATATAGCTCTAACGAAACGCATGAAATGTTGAAATGTAAAGCATGCATGACTTTAGCCAGTCTTCTCATTTAAATTAGAGTTTTGAAGAATGTTAATAATTTTGGCATTTAAGTTGTGTAAATTTTAAGTATTTTTAATAATTATCAATGAAATGTTGAAATGTAAAGTATGCATGATTCTAGCAAGTCTTCTCATTTAAATTAAGGTTTTGAAAAATGTTAATAATTTTAGCATTTAAGTTGTGTAAATTTTAAGTATTTTTAATAATTATGACATTTAAGTTTTTATTTGATGATGTCTCTTTATTCTTTATCATACACTACACTAAAATAATACATATATGCTAACCTATAAACACAATGCTTTATCAAAAGTTAATTAGGTTTAGTTTGAATGTTAACCTATAAACACATTGTTTTATCAAAAATTAATTAGATTTAGTTTGAATGCTAACCTATAAACACATTGCTTTATTAAAAATTAATTAGGTTTAGTTTGAATGCTAACCTATAAATACATTGCTTTATCAAAAGCGTGAAGAATGATTGATATCCTCTCTACTAGTTCGATTCCCATAAATAATATGTTAAACTGAGTTATAATATAATATCTCTTGATAGAAAATATATATCTCTTGAAAATATATCTCTTATCATCAAATAAAATCAAATAACTTAAATGTCAAAATTATTAAACTATTAAATATATATATATATCAAAACTTAAATGCCAAAATTATAAAACTATTCAAAACCTTAAAGAGTAATACATGTTTTCATATAGTTTATTTATTTTTTTTATATAATTTTGAGAGATAAAATAACTTAAATATCAAAATTATTAAACTATTATATAGATATAATTATTAAACTATTCAAAACCCTAATTTAAATGAGAAGACTCGGAGAGTGATGCATGTTTTACGTTTCAAATAGTTATATATATATATAATTTTGAAAAGTAAAATATGCATACATTATTTTAGTAAGTTTTTGAATATTTTAATCATTTTGGTATTTAAATTTTATTTCATGATATTTTTTGGATGTTATGTGTGTGATGATGATGATGGTGGTGGTTAATGTTCATTGAGACCAAATTTGATTTATTGAACCTTAAGAAAGGTAAGGAATTACTTGGATTTCTTTAAAATTTTATTTTTGTAATCAAAAAACATTCCAAGATCACCATAGTTTTGTTTAATTAGAAGGTTAGGAAGGTTGGTATTGTGACAAATCTTTTCAAATTCAAATCTAATTTGGGTATATGCATGACATTCTAAGAGAAAACACTTTTCATCTTCAACCCTCTTAGTGTCACAAAGATGACATAGTCTTTCATACCACAACTTTTTGGGGATTGTCTAACACCCAGTTTCACTATGGAGCTCATGAAAATTTGTTCTTATTTTAGCAATGTTGATTTTCTTCTTTACACTAGTCAAAGCATAGAGATATTTTTGATCTTCTAGATTAGGGTTGAACACCTACTTATAGTATCTTGATTTTCTTTTATCCTCTAATTCTTTATCACACAATAATTTCTTTTTAAATTTAGATGTAGTAATATTTTTAATATTATCATTATTTTGTAGAATGATATCTTCCTTTATTCCCCAATGATTTAGCCAAGACTGGGCATCTTTATGCCATCCTCACTTGACCCGCAGGTGGTTGTGGCTAGAGTTTGAAGCAATTTTAGGAAGCCTCTTGTCGTCCATGTTGTTTATCTTGTTCTTGTACACTAGGTACCTAATCATAGTCCTTCTCCCAATGAGGGAAATACTCTCTTTTACAAGGAGGATAGGATACAGTGTATTGCCTTTAATTTTGAGATTATAAGTTATAAAATTATTATGTATATGCTCTATCTTTCTCCACAATTCTCTAGAGACGTTGCATCCCCAAACTTCACATCCATATAAGATAACGAGAGTAATGAGAGTCTCAAAGAGGAGTTTTTTCTTATCCCGTATCCATAGGTTTGCTGATTTAAAAAAAAAATCTAACCCACAATAAGCTTTCCACCCTCCATTTATCCTTTTATCAATGCTATAGTTCTAGTTGAGCATGTGATGAATATCGATTCCGAGATATCTATATGAAGGCACTTCCTCCAAGTTGTTGTTGTCATATACAAAAACATCATAAGTGATCTTTTTGGATTTAATTATCATAACTTTCGTTTTGTTAGTGTTAACATGCATACCCTTACTAGAGTAGAAATCCTTGAGGATTCTTAGTTGTTTGCCAAGATCATAGGGACCCCTCGCCATAAGAACAATATCATCAACGTAGAKAAGAATGATGATGATAATATCAATGAGATTCAGGTCGACAGAACTTGCTTCTTCTAAACAATCTTCTAGTTGTCAATGTATATGCCAAAAAGGGTAGGAGAGAAGGGACAACCTTTCTTTACTCCTATATTACACTTAATTTGTTCCGACCAACCCTTAGTGTTCCTAAACTTGGCAAGAACCTTACTATGGTAACTCTCAACTCGAAAGGAACTTTTAGCTCTTCTAAATTGTTCCAAAGGTTTGTGATGGGCACTATTACCTCCTTAGGAGGTACCCTTTGATTTTTAACTTGGCTACACCATTGTAAGCCCAGGAAGATGCAAGTTAAAGTCTTGTAGACGATGTAGGTGCTTTTGTATGTGGTGTCCTAGGCCTTTGTGGTCGGTAATGCTTAGTCCTTCTAGTTCCTGCTCTCATTGCCTTTCATCCTAGATATGATTGGAGGTCTTGAGGTGGATCTATTAGGACACATGGTTTACGGGAGCGGGGTTCTTTGTAGGGGTGATTGCACTTTGTAGGGATAGTCCACCCATGGTCTTGCACACCTATGTTGTTTCTCACATGATCATGTGTCTAGAGTCTGTATGCATCTCTTGGCCTTGGTGAATTTATCATTTTCAGTTCTCAACATGGTAGTCTCATAGTTCATAACATCTCATGTTTCTCAAGGCATTCACAAATCTCGATGCATAAGGTTCTGGGGCCTAAAACACAACATGGGTTCAATTTGATTGTCACGATGTGTACTCAACATGTCACATCCCACGTCAAAAAATTGTAAAAATGTCAGGTTATAAGCAGAAAATCAATTGTCGAAAGGTCACACGAGTATATTTATGGATAAATGTGGCAAAGGTAAAGTAAAGCTCGTTTCAGACAAAAGCCATGTGGCGTAATTTTTTAATCCAAGAGTTTTTACGTGAATTCGATAAACCAAGCTAAAGGTTCAAAAAAAACATATAAAAGTTTATATGCTAAATGATTAAAAATAAAAATAAAAACATTTTATATTCTTAACAAGTGTTGCATGGTAGCGTAGTCCCTGCTAGGTTGGAATGGGAATAAATGCACTGCTACAGCGGGACTGAGTATAGACACGTGGGAAACAAATTGAAGTACACGTGGTATCCATGCAGAGGATGACTTTGTGGCAGCGGGCGCGTCACATTAATATGTGAACGAGGAAGTTTTTTCCTGGGGTGTATATAGTTTAAACATGGTACTTAGGAAACTTTTGTCTAAATGATTTGCAACAAAGTTTCATGGGAAAAAGGACCAAGAAGCATAGACAATAAACATTCAAATACAATAGAATATTAAACAAAGGTTTGATCTGTTCCATATTTTTGAAGCAACAAAGGTTCTTGTTTTCTTTGAAGTCTATMAAAAATCTRGAATCCGTTCCATATTTCTGAAGCATAGATATTAAAAATTCAAATACAATAGAATAGGCATAAAAGTAAAATRCATTAAAGTAAAATTAAATGAAATGGTTCCAAGATCTTTCAACGTATTTGAAGATGAGTAGGCATGAAAATGTTGCAGATAACAACACTAAAAAAATAACTTCGAAGWATGTGTGTATCATATACCATTTTTTTGATAGTACAGAAAAAATTTCAACATTTAAAAAAGTGCTATGATGTTGGTCTTTGAATGTCTTGCAACAAAGGTTCCTGGACACCAAAAATTTAGCATTCAAATATTTTTGGAATCTGTTCCATATTTTTGTTTCTGTTCCAAACATTCAAACGCAATATATTAATAATGTCTTGCAACAAAGGTATTTCTGAATCATACACATTAAACATTCAAATACAATAGAGTACTAATAATGTCTTGCAACAAAGGTTCTTGGACACAAAAAATTTAGCATTCCCGAATTAGTTTTCTTTGAAATTTATCAAAAATTAATAATGTATGCTACATATTTTTGGAATATGTTCCATATTTCTGGAAATTTAAATGTGTTTGTCATATAGACTGGGATTGGGGCTCCCACAGACCATAAAAAGAAATAAGTACAAGGATTAGGAATGTAGAAAGTAGAAGTGTGCGACGGTAGAGAGGAAGACCCGAAAAGAAGAAATTGGAAGTTATGAATGTTTGGTTAGATTTTTCTATTTACAGAGGTATAATAACTGGATTGATAAAGAAAACAAGATGACATCAGTATAGACTTACTATGAAGTTGATGCGTTTTGTTGTTGTTGTCGTCGACGGTCACCGAAATCGTGTCAACTGGTTGTTGCCCTTCCTGGATGAGGTTGTCCATTCTCCGTTGGAACCATTCTTCAATGTAGCTTCTCATGGGGGCCACGTTGATTTCATCTTGGACTTCTATGTCGAAAAGGTCATTTTCTAATTTCCTTAGATCCATCGAAATACTATGCAGACTCTGTTCAATTTCTTCATTGTGTGCCGAATAGTCCAGTACCTAGCTCTCGAGCTCATCTACATGATATTCAATGATCTTGTAAAACTTTTCGAAAGACAACCCCTTTAAAATATCAAGTTGTTCATCGAAGGATTCTTTGGTCATTGACAAGGATTTGAGAATTAAGTTTGGGTCTTGAAACTCGTTGGTACGTTCGACTAAGTCTATTTGGATCAGGTTTGTGAATAACTCTTCCTTTTCTAGTATGGCTTGTTTACATGATTCGACAATGAGCTCTAGGTTCTTAACTTTCTTTTGCCAGCATGCTTTTAATTTTTTGGTCTGCTTTGGGGAGGGGAGATTCTCTTGTCTTTTTTTCAGATCTGAGCTGTTGATGGCATGGTTGGCAAAATGGGTCAGCACCTGTTCACGGAAACATTGATCATTTTTTAAATTCACCTGCAAATGTTCCTGCAAATCATTTGCTCTCTTTTGGAAGGAAGATACATTTTTTTATGTTTCCCAGGATTTAATAACTAGTTGCATTATTTTCTTGATGTTATTCTCTACAAGGGCTCTAGACGATGCAAGGAGGGTGGAGGATACTTTTATCTTGGCTGTAGTGGTAGCAGGCACATTTTTTGCTAAATGATTGGCAAACTCTGGGGTAGCAATGAAAGCCTCCTCAAATTCCTTGGCACGTTCTTTCAATCTGGCATTCTCCGCTTCAATTCCTCCAATGGAATCATAAAGAGCATCACCGGTTACATGGTGAAATAGGGAGATTTAGGACGACAACATTTTCCTAAAGTTAATCTCTGTGCGAGATTTGCCTTTCCTATTTATTACATCTCTCTTTTCAATGACCATATTTTTAGATTGGCTGTAAAAAACAACGCTCTGGAATACAAAGGATTCATCTTCGTAAAAAATGTCGGTCTCAACTATTTCCATTGTGGACAGACCAAATTTGTGCATGTGATCAGTTTCAATTTCAAGTTGCAACTGTTCACTTTCAATTTCGGATTCATCTGCCTGCCCTACATTGCTTTTTCTCTTCTTCGTCAGTGGAATTTTATGAGAACTATCAATTTTTATGCAAGGAGGGTTCTTATCTCCTCCTCCATTTGAAGATTTCTCGGTTGCTTTCTTACTGGGGTGGGTCGTTGAAGCGATGCTTTGTGATGTCGTGCTCTTGGGAGTGCTGGCAGGGGACTGGGCACTCTTCTCACCGGATACTTTTCCTTGTTGTATGTACAATTTAATCGCGCTTTGCAATGTCTCTACGTCGCAATCGCCAGAAGCAGGATTGTTGTTGTCACTGTCCCTATCTTCGGTTAGGCGTCTATGGATAAAAGAGCTGCTAAATCCAACTGCTAGTAAATATTCTTGAAAAATCCCATTAGGTTCGAACCCTTTTAGCCTTTCAACATATTTTAGGTTCAAGCTCTTGAAATGGCCTGTGAATTCGTCAATCTTGTTGACGTTTCTGCACACAAAGTCCCCGACTTTCCAGGGTAGAGGAATGAACTATTTTTTTTCTTGTCATGGAAAAAATACAACCAATGGTTGTATTGCCTTGCTATTTCTGCAACAAACATCTTGTCCATGATGTGGCATGGAAGGAAAGCAGGATTTTCCTTAGTGCCAAAGACCATTAGTACACTGTGATTTTCCTTTTGTTTAAGTGTGCCCTTCTTGTTCAAAAATTTGGTTGCCTGGCTAGACATTCACGGAGCATCCTTCCCTAACAATAAATATTTGAAAACTGAGACAAAGTCATTAAAAACTTCATAAAAACAATGGGAGGCCTTGTGCCTCCATAGGGTCTGGTACCAGAATGTTACTGGGTCGAATCCATAGTATATTTTTTCGGAAAGAGACAGTTTTGGAAACGGACAACAATGCACTATTGTGAAAATCAAGTAGGATGACATATAAAATTTATTCGATTCTTTGAATCGTGACAATTGGGAATAGATTTAAATGGAAGTTAGCTTCCCCCAATCGAAAATGAATTGTTCCTTGACTGTGAAGTACAAAATATAAATAATTATATGGGAAATACTTGCCATGGATGTCTGTCCCGTTATTCTTATAAACAACCAAGCAATTTCCCGGAATGGATTTCTAAAGGAACTTACCTGCAACTTTGTGATATCTCCAGGAAATGTTGTCGGGTCTTCGAGGAACTCGACTAAAATTTCCAACCCGTTATCATGTTTTTTCTAGGAACTGCTTGCAGTCTTGTCCTCTGAAGGTCGATGTTGGCTTCGACAATTTTAACATCTTACGGAAGACCTGAGGTGACAAAGAAACAGGAGAATGGTCACACGGTGGAATAATTCTTTGGCTTGGAATATATTTTTCGGCGCACCAAGAGACCACCTCCTTACAGTAAAAAACCTCAGGGACACAGCCCGCACAAGCGATTCTAGAGGTCCAAATCACTTCATTTTGGGTAGAACGAGATGAGTAGTAAAAGTATGCCCTGGACCACTGGAAGTTCTGGTCCTGATGTCTGAAGATATTTACTGTATCTCCACAAAAATGTTTTCGACCTACTGCCATAAGTTTACAAGAACGTTTGGTTCTTCCAGACAATGAATGAAATGAAAATTTGGAAGGGATAATATATGAATGAAATGAAAATTTGGAAGGGATAATATAACGTTGCGCAAATCTTGGTCCAATGCGTGTGAATGTGAGATCTCCTCAAGAATTTCACTCATTAATGACAATTTCAACGGCTGTTGCATGATGCACTATTAACATTAAAGACTAGTAATTGTACACATAGAAGTGAGAACATGGCGGATACGATAATGAGCGATTAAGCATTGTAGATTTCTTGAATGGGCCAACGCGACGACCCGTGTTTGAGATGAACAATCATAAGGGACAATATAACTCTCAACAGATCTTGGTTTAATGCGTAATAATGGGAGATATCCTCGAGCGTTTCGCTCATTAATGACAATGTTGACGGTTCTTCCATGGTGAGTTGTTAGTATGAAATGCTTCTAATTGTATAGTAAGAAAGAAGTACGGAGGTTGCAGGGACGCGAAAAAGTAGTTAAGGAGTGTCTAATTATGGAAAGCGGTCAGGCGGGCTTCAAAATAGTTTTACAAGGTACAACTGTTCGAGGTGAGGGCGCAGGGGTCAAATTGTATGTCTCAAATTTTTTTGAGTGCAATACACATAACACCGAAGAGGGTGTGAGAGGACAGTCCATAGGGAAATTTGTATATAACGGAATTCTAGGTAATGTTTGCAGGACACATAGCAATGGAGGTGAAAACGTGAGCCCGCCTATCCGGGAACCCATAATCGAAAAAAGTGGCTTAAGTATGGAATAGAGAAATGGCTTGGGGACGTGAAAAAGAAGTTAAGGAGTGTCTAATTATGGAAAGCGGTTAGGCGAGCTTCAAAATAGGGTTACAAGGTACAATTGTTTGAGGTGAGGGCGCGAGGGTCGAATTGTATGTCTCATAAATTTTTGAGTGCAATACGCGTAACACTGAAGAGGGTATGATAGGACAGTCCAGAGGGCAATTTGTATATTGTGGAAGTCCGGGTAATGTTTGCAGGACACAAAACAATGGAGGTGAAAACGTGAGCCCACCTATCCGGGAATCCACAATCGAAAAAAGTGGCTTAAGTATGGAATAGAGAAACGACTGGGCATATTCGTTTTCGCTAACATATTGAAACTTGTAATATATATCACATAAAGAGAAAATAAGAGAAGATAAATTAATTTAAATTCGACGAGTCGAGCTTTAATTAAATTTCACTGTCTCGTCTACGCTTTTGCTTTGTAATGGTGATTAGTACAGATGTTGTATGATGAAATATTGGCAGTAAACCTTGGTTGGGCACAGTAAACAATGCCTAAGAATTGGAGATTTCGTGAACCCGCCAACCCGAGGAACTGCAAAAGAGATTCCATGAAATGGGCAAGTATGGAAAGCCGTTGGATGGGCCTTAGAATTAGGGCGACAATGGTTCCCCAGGAGACGTGACTTTTTGAAGGTCAAATTGTATGTTTTGGGACTTGAATGCAAAATGTGTACCACAGAAGAGAGGATGGTCATTAATGACATGTTTAAGGTTCATGCACAACGAAGTTCTAGCATTAAAGCTTACCAATTGCATTTCCAAAGAGCAGGAAGGTGGCGGGGACACAAAACAACAAGTAAGGAATGAATGATTATCAAAAGTGGTTGGTGACGCTTTGAAATAGGGATACAAGATACATCCAATAGAGGTGAGGGCCCAAGAGTCAAATTGTATCTCTCGAGCATGATGATGTTTTCCTGTGCACAAACTATATATCGCAGAACTCCGAGTACTGCTTGCTATTCATGGAACATTGGAAAGACAATCCTGAGCCCGCCAGTCTAAGTATGAAACATAGATACACAGTAAATGTACAATGTCATGGAAATACAACCAACTTGGGGCTAAGTATTGAAAGGAACGACGGACGACTAGGCTCGTGACGGGGCATTCTGACAGACAAATTGTATATCGCAGAACTTTGGGCACTGTTTGCAAGTTGCAGAATATTCCAAACACAAATTTGAGGTCGTCAATCCAGGAACTTGCAATCAAAAAAGTGTCCAAATATGGAATAGGGAAACCCTGGCCTGGAGTTGTTTTCGCTAATATATTGAAATTTTAGCTGGCAAGATCTTCTTTGCATGTTTCTTGACAAATTCTGTAGGGATGGTTAGTCCTTGAGACTTCAGCTTATTAATGACGATCCTTACGGTTGTTGCATGATGGCGTTTTAGTATTAAAACTTTGGTGTTGCATATTTGGAAAGAAGTAGGAGGATGGTCGGAACAGGGAACAATGACTAAGAATTGGAGATTTCGTGAACCCGTCAACACGAGGATCCAAAATAGGGTGACAAGGTCTCCCCAGAAGATGTGAGGCCTCGACGGTCAAATTGGATCTCTCGGAACACTTGAATGCATAATCTGTAACACGAAATAAGGGACGATGTTAGAATTCGGTAGTCAATTTGCATATTGCGGAGGACCGAATGCCAATTTTTTTGTACCAGTGTGTTCAGTTGTCACTAGTAAGAGCATAAATAATGTATATTAGGAAGTACAGGAAGTTAGTGGGGATGGAAGGCAGCGAAAGATACTTTTGAAACATTTGTGAACCATGGTAGAGTGAAGCTTGCGAGTTCGAGGAGTCCATGGTGGAATTGTAGATCACGAAAGTTTTGAGTGCAAGATGTATATCATAGACCAAGAAGTAGCAGAGTTCGAAAGCGCCAACACGGCAACCACGGCCATAAAATTGGCTAAGGAACAATGGTCGGTTGGATTCGTCATGTGAGGATATATACGGAGATGAAGATATGTCATCTCACCAATGATGGAACTCGTGATCATAGAAAGGCGACTAAGTATATAACCAGAAAGCGATAATACACGGGAAGAAGAAAAGGGAAAAAGGGCTAATGAGTCTGCGGTGGAATTGTAGATCACATAAATTTTGAGTGCAAGATGTATATCATAGAACAAGAAGTAGCATAGTTCGAAAGTGCCAACCTGAAACAATGACTAAGAATTGGAGATTTTGTGAACCCATCAACAGGAGGATCCAAAATAGGGTGACAAGGTCTCCCAGAAGACGTGAGGCCCCGACAGTCAAATTGTATCGCTCGAAACATTTGAATGCATAATCTGTAACATGGAAGAGGGACGATGTCAGAATCCAATAGTCAATTTGTATATTGCGGAGGGCCGGATGCCAACTGTTTCATACCAGTGTGTTCAATTGTCACTAGTAAGAGCATAACTAATGTATATTAGGAAGGATAAGAAGTTAATGGGGATGGAAGGTAGCGACAAATACTTTGAAACATTTGTGAACTGTGGTAGAGTGAAGCTTGCGAGTTCGAGGAGTTTGTGGTGGAATTGTAGATCACGAAAGTTTTGAGCGCAAGATGTATATCATGGAACAAGAAGCAACAAAGTTCGAAAGCGCCAACCCGACAACCGCGGCCAGAAAATTGGCTAAGTATGGAAAGGAACAACGGTCAGTTGGATTCATCATGCGAGGATATAGATGGAGATGAAGATATGTCAGCCTGCCAACGCTGGAACCTGCGATCATAGAAAGGCGACTAAGTATATAACCAGAAAGAGATAATACACGAGAAGAAGAAAAGGGAAAAAGGGCTGAGGAGTCCGCGGTGGAACTGTAGATCACGAAAATTTTGAGCGCAATATGTATATCACGGAACAAGAAGCAACAGAGTTTGAAATTGCCAACTCGAAATAGTGACTAAGAATTGGAGATTTCGTGAACCCGTCAACACGAGGATCCAAAATAGGGTGACAAGGTCTCCCCAGAAGATGTGAGGCCCCGACGGTCAAATTGTATCACTCAAAACATTTGAATGCATAATCTGTAACACGAAAGAGAGGATGATGTCAGAATCTGATAGTCAATTTGTATGTTGAGGAGGGTCGGATGCCAACTGTTTCGTACCAGGGTGTTCAGTGGTCACTAGTGAGAGCATAACTAATGTATATTAGGAAGGACAAGAAGTTGGTGGGGATGGAAGGCAATGACAGATACTTTGAAACATTTGTGAATCGTGGTAGAGTGAAGCTTGCGAGTTCAAGGAGTCCATGGTGGAATTGTAGATCATGAAAGTTTTGAGTGCAAGATGTTTATCACGGAACAAGAAGCAACAGAGTTCGAAAGCGCCAACMCAACAACCATAACCATAAAATTGGCTAAGTATGGAAAGGAACAAGGGTCGATCGGATTCATCATGTGAGGATATCGATGGAGATGAAAATATGTCAGCTCGCCAACACTGGAACCCGCGATCATAGAAAGGTGACTAAGTATATAACCAGAAACTGATAGTACACGGGAAGAAGAAAAGGGAAAAAGGGCTAAGGAGTCCGCAGTGGAATTGTAGATGAAGAAAATTTTGAATGCAAGATGTATATCACAGAACAAGAAGCAGCAGAGTTCGAAATCACCAACCTGGCAACCGCAGGAATAAAATTGGGTAAGTATGGAAAGGAACAACGGTTGGTCAGATTTGTCATGTGAGGATATAGATGGAGATGAAGATATGTCAGCCCGCCAATGCTAGAACCCACGATCATAGAAAGGCGACTAAGCATATAACTAGAAAGCGATAATACACGGGAAGAAGACCAGGGAAAAAGGGCTAAGTATCTCACAGAAGAACATCTACTGTTCATTTATTAATGCCAATCCTTTTGAACCCCTGGTGAGTTCTCACTAGTAAAAGCATAAATTGCAGATCACAAAATTTCTTTGGGTGCAAGATGTATATGACGGAACAGGGGACATAAGTATTGGATACCGCAAACCTGAGACCCAGTGATCAGATAATTGGCTAAGTATTGAAAGGGATCGCGGTCGGTTGGGCTCATGGTGTGAAGATATAGATAAAGAGTTGCCAATTTGTGAATCCATGAGACCGTGATCATATATATGCGACTAAATATAGAACCACAAAGGGATAATAGAGGGGGGGGAAGAGGAAAAATCAAGAGTTTTTATACATTCCTGCGGACTAATTGTACATTGCGGAACTCCGGGCGTTGTTTTCAACTCGCGAAAGATTCAAAACACAATTTTGAGGCCATCAATCCAGGAACCCGCAATCGAAAAAGTGTTCAAGTATGGAACAGGGAAACGCTGGCCAAGACTTGTTTTCGCTAATATATTGAAATTTGTAATAGCTTTTCTATTACCTGGCAAGATCTTCTTTGCATGTTTCTGGACAAGTTCTGTAGGGATGGTTGGTTCTCGAGACTTTTTCTTATTAATGACAATCTTTACGATTGTTGCATGTTGTCGTTTTAGTATTAAACCTTTGGTGTTGCATATCTAGAAAGAAGTACGACGATGGGTAGAACAAGAAACAATGACTAGGAGTTAGAGATTTCATGAATCCGCCAACGCGAGGATGCAAAATAGGGTGACAAGGTTTCCCTAGAAGACGCGAGGCCCCGACGGCCAAATTGTATAGCTCAAAACATTTGAATGCATAATGTGTAACACTGAAGAGGGGATGATGTCAGAGCCTGTTAGTAAATTTGTATATGGCGGAGAACCGGGTGCCAATTCTTTCGTACCAGTGTGTTCAATTGTCACTAGTAAGAGCATAGTTAATGTATATTAAGAAGGACATGGAGATTGTGGGGATGGAAGGCAACGATCGATACTTTGAGCGAAGTTAATGTATACAAGGATCCTGCGGTGAAATTGTAGATCACGAAAGTTTTGAGTGCAAGATGTCTATCATG
>SNQJ01S0023395.1:24592-39772 GCA_010110895.2 Picea sitchensis
GATGGGGTCCTTTAATTTCTTCTTTCTGCAAGTGCAACCAAACTTTGTCACCCACCTGAAACTTGTGTGGCACCCCATGTTGATCATAGTGTTGTTTGTGCTTGTCATTGGACTTCTATAAGATATCCTGAACCTGTTGGCGGATGTGTTGGATCCGCTCAATGAACCGGATGACTTTGTCATATTCATTTGGAGCAGTAGATGAGTCGGTCGAGGTGACCACAAGTGGAAGTACAACATCTATGGGACCTAATTGTTGGAATACCAACCCCACCTGAAAGGGGTTGTGGTCGGTTGAGCTATGCAAAGCTTGGTTGTAGATATGCTAGACATAGGTAAGGCTCTCATCCCATGTGCGAGGGTTCTTTGAATTATACATACGAAGGATATGCACAATCATTCAATTTAAAACCTCGGTTTGGCCATCTATCTGGGGGTGGAAGGCCGTGGATTTGGTGAGCTTGGTGTCCAGTAGTGACCAGAGGCTCGACCAGAATGTGCTGAAAAATCGACTGTCCCGATCTGAGAGAATAGTTTGTGGGATTCCAAAATGTCCCTAGAATCGTTCAAAGAAGAGCTTGGCAGTGGCCTTTGCTCTGATTCTCTTCTTGCAGGCAACCATAATCGCCATCTTAGAAAAGCGAACAACAACCAAAAAAACATAGTCCTTTCCCTACTTGGTGGATGGGAGGCCCTCCATGTAGTCCATTGAGATGGATTCCCATCGCCTATCAGGAGTAGGAAGAGGGGTGTACATGCGTTGTTTCTTAGTGGTCAGTTTGTCAATAACATAGGCAGTGCAGGACGTGATATACTTGTTGACCTCCTGTCAAATTTTCGGCCAGTAGAAATTTTTCTGTAGCATCACCATTGTTTTTTCGACGCCAAAGTGTCCTACCACCCGACTATAGTGGGATTCCCAGATCATCTTCTCTCGCTCACTTGATGGAACACAGATATGGCCTAGATGACACAACAACCCATCCTGAAGATGGAAATTATTGACAACTGTGTTTTCACCCAACATTTGGTAGGTGGTGGCGAAGTCAGGGTCTGTCTCATAGAGTTAAGGCCATCCAGGTGTCTCATGGTAGCAAGAGTCTAGCACCGTGGTGAGTGTCGTGACTAGAGGTCTGCAGAGGCTATCAACAACGCGATTGGTGCTGCCTGTTTTATACTTGATGTTGAGGTGAAATTGCTTCAAGTATGTGGACCACTTTTGACATCTGTTATTCTGTAATTTTCCCTGTGTTTGCATGAACTGCAGTGGCTTATGATCAGTGTGGATGACTGTTTCCTTCCCAATAATGTAATGTCTCCACTGGCGGCAGGCTTGCACAATGGGCTACATTTCTTTGTCATAGGTAGGGTACTTATGGACAATATCTAACAGTGTATCACTATGATAGGCCACGGGGTGGCCGTGCTTAGTGATAATGACGCCCACAACATAGTTTGAAGCATCTGTCTCGATCTCAAAGGGATGATGCAATTATGGTGGTGAAAGTATTGGGGTTGAGAACAAACGCTTCTTCAAATCATCAAACGCTTTTTGTTGGGACCGGCCCCATGAATATTTTGTCTTACCACCACCCGTGTTTATTTGGCTGAGGGCCCATGCAATATGGGAGAATCCCAACATGAGCCTACGGTAGAAATTGGCAAGGCCCAAGAAGCTCTGAAGCTCAATGAGTGTTGTTGGGGCTGGCCAGTCACAGATGACTTGGATCTTGGTTGGATCCACATGTAGGCCATGATGATCAATGATATAGCCCAGGTAATGGACCCTTTCCATCCCGAAGGATCATTTTTCCAAGTTGGCATATAGCTTGTGTTGCTGCAAGGTGTACAGAACCTACTGAATATGCTGCAAGTGTTTGACCCAATTCTTGCTGTAAATTAGAATTTCATCCAGATACACCACTACAAAAGTATTGGTGAATGGTCGCAGGATATCGTCCATCATCCTCATGAAAGTGGCTGGAGCATTTTTCAAACCAAAGGGCATGACCAACCATTCAAAAAGGCCTTCCTTTGACTTGAAGGTGGTCTTCCAGACATCTGTCTATTCTATCGGGACCTGGTGGTAGCCAGACTTTAGATCAATCTTACTAAAGTATTTGGCCCCCATGAGTTGATCAAGGAGGTCGTCGATTCGGGGAATCGGGTACCGGTTTTTGACTGTGATTTTATTCAGAACCTTGTAATCAATACAAATTCGCCAAGTTCCATCTTTCTTCTGTACCAGCAAGATTGGGCTCACGTAAGGTGATGATCTAGGATGGATGTTCCCCTTGTGGAGAAGTTCTTGTATCTATCGCTTTATCTCCTCATTCTCTAATAAAGAGAAGAGATAGACAGGCCCATTGGGCAGTATTGCTCCGGGGGTCAGATCGATGGGGTGATTGACCTGGCAGTGGAGATGTACCCCTGTAGGTGAGGAGAAGATATCTGAGTATTTTTCCACAACCTTATCTACTTGCTTCTACTGTGTGGAGAGGTCGACCGAAGAGACCCTGGATGTGGCTGTGATATTTCTCTTATTCTGAGAGAGAATCAAGAAGAAGACAAACTTACCCATCTGAGAGATGACCTTCCTGCATTTCTTAGCAGAGATCAAGGAAATAACACTAGGTGGGACTACCTCGGGTATCCTATACAATTTCCTGTTCAAAGTAATAATAACACTACGATGCCTAGACTCATATACAACATGACATTTCCAGAAATAAGGTTGGACCAAAAGAACATCACAAACTTCTAGAGGAGCAACATCACACAATACCTCGTCTTTGAAGGGCTTGATGTCGTATGACTGTCGATACTGTTGGCTGACGTGGAGATCGCTTCCTTGGAAGAGCCATCCAATGGTGTAGGATAGTGGGTGCAAAATTATTGGAAGGGCCAGACACTTGATGATCTCTGCTGAGATGAGGTTCTTCTGGCTACTTCTATCAATGTTAAAGTGCAACAGGGTGCCTTTTACCCACATATGTGAATGGAAGAGGTGCTCTCCTTCTTCTGGCTCCTCTAGTTCACCAGGCTGGATCTTGGTGGTAGAAATGGTGGCACTGGGTTCCGCATCAATGATATGTCTTCCCATTTCTGGTTCTGGCTCAGAGTCAAAATCCACGTCAAATTTAGAGGCTTTGACTTTGGCCACCAATGACTTCTTTGAGCGGCAGTCTGTAGTGTTATGCCAAGGGATCTTATGGAAGTCGTACCACTTCCCAGTATCTTTCTTTATCTCTTCGGTGTCCTTATTTCCTTGCGGCTTGGACTAGTTGTCCTGATACTGTCCATATTTACTCTGTCCTTTGTTCTGTGGGTTGGGGCCACCCTTTCCTGGCTATTGTTGTGAGGGGTTCCCATGCCGAAATTTCCGCGTCTTTTGTTTGAGCTTATGCTTGATTTTGACGGCATATCTGTAGGCCACTCCCAAGGATGAGATGTCCAGAAATTACATTCGGTCTAGATATATCTATGCAAAGTACCGTGATACTTGAGCACCAGATGTCGGTCTAAATCTTTGATACCCAGCTTGGTGTGCAAGGTATGGAAGATATTTGTGAAATCTGGCACTGCTTGGTCTCTTTCTTGCCACAGTTTGGTCCATTTGGTATACATGTCATCATAACTTCCGATAGGGTAGTATTGTTCCTTAATAACATCCATGAAGGATTCCCAGGTGGCCATGACTAAAAATAATGAGGTTTCCTCTGTTTCCTTTTTTCTCATAGAAAGTTTCCCACCAATCTTTGACATGGGGAACGACTTTGAGGAGCGCAAAAGTAATATTTTCTCTATTCGAAAAATTATGGACAAAAAAATACCCTTCCAGTAGATTCAACCACTTGTCTACAACATATGCGTCTATATGAACTTCAAATATGGGAATATCAAAGTTTATTTGTGCCTTGAAGGGGGCATAGCCTCTGCTTGAAGAAGATGCATTGCCTGTTGGTAGTCGCCAAAGGATTTGCACAAAACTATCCATCATCTCGTTACTCTGTTGCGTGAGGGATTCCTCAATCAAAAGTTCAAAAGGATCTCCTAACCCTTCATATTTATTTTCTCCTTCCATGAGAGGTCACTTGGGTGTGCAGGAGATTTTTTCTTCAAGATAAACAGGCTCAAGACCCAACTCTTTGTACTCCGACCTCGTTGGGGACATGCATTAAGACGACAAGGAGCAGACCGCTCTGATACCACTTATCCATATTTTATGAGTAGAATGAAATGAATAACGATTATTAACAGATTCTTAACACAAAATAATAGAGATACAGTAAAACTGGTTTTCTATTCAATAACGAAATATGCTGAAACTATAAAATGGAGTAGAAACAAGCTTGCTGGAATGGTGGCGGCTTATCTCTGAGAAGAGATGCGACAGCTGTGCGCATTCAAAAGAAGATGATTACAATGAGGCTCTGAAGGCCTTTTTACAATAAACAATAATGAAAAAACCCTAGACATCCAAAAACCTAACCCTAGGAGATGAAGCACCAAAAGTCATGTGGGCCCCGTTTGGGTAAGTTAGTACATCAACTTCCCAGGGTCGTAACTTTTGCATACGAACTCCATTTTAGGCGTGTGATAGATCGTTGGAAAGGTATCGTCAAGGAGATTCATTTTTTAGGCTCAATAATTCAATCATATATCATTGAAAATATTGATCCATAAAAATCTTCATTTAGGCCCTCAAAATGGCCCCGAAAGTTAAAACAACTAAAAATAGTAAATTGCCAAAATTGTCAGAAAAATGTTTTGAGCCAGCTGGAAAAGGTGGGTGGCCACTGATATCCATCTGGATCAATCCTCCCTCCTTAGGAATAAATGGTCTCCATTGCGTTGAGTTCCCCCATCAGATGAGGAAATGTCTGTTGAATTTGGCCTTGGGTGAGCCACTTGCCTTGGTACAGGAGCTGCCCTTCTTTGATGACTCGATAAAGCTGGATCCTTTGTTGTCGAGTGCCCTTGATCTGTGTGTCCATGATCTGATCATTGGATGCATGTTTTATACAGTCAGGGTTGAGCTCTGTCAATGTCATCTGTTCTGCTACTTTTGAGGTGTCTAATAATGGTGGGAGATAAGGGTGAAGGAGATCCATGTTGAACATTGGGTGCAGGCCAAGGAAAGAAGGAATGCTGAGCTCAAAAGAATTATCCCCCACCTCCTTGGTGATAGTTTACGGCCCATAACATAGTGGGTGAATTTTTCGATGGGGTCTTGTATTGTGTTCTTTCTGCAAGTGCAACCAAACTTTTTCGCCCACCTGAAACTTGTGTGGCACTCGATGTTGATCATGGAACTATTTGTACTTGTCATTGGACTTCTATAGGATATCCTGAACCTGTTGGCAGATGTGCTGGATCCGCTCAATGAACCGGGTCTCTTTGTCAGCTTTAGTTGGAGTAGGATATGGGTCAGTCAAGGTGACCGCTAGGGGAAGTGCAACATTTATGGGACCCAATGGTTGGAATCCCAAACCCACCTGAAAGTGGTTGTGGCTGGTTGAGCTATGCAGAGCTTGGTTGTAGCTATGCTGGACATAGTGAAGGCTCTCATCCCATGTGCGAGGGTGCTTTGAATTATACATGCAAAGGATATGCACAATCATTCGATGTACAACCTTGGTTTGGCCATTTGTATGGGGAGTGGAAGGCCATGGATTTGGTGAGCTTGGTGTCCAGAAGTGATGAGAGGCTCGACTAGAATGTGTTGAGAAATCGACTGTCCTGATCTGAGACAATGGTTTGTGGAATTCCAAAATGTACCCAGACTCGTTCAAATAAGAGCTTGGCAGTGGCCTCTGTTGTGATGCTCTTCTTGCAGGCAACCAGAATAACCATCTTAGAAAAGTGATCAACAACCACAAAAACACAGTCATTTCCCCACTTGGTGGATGGGGGGCCTGACATGTAGTCCATTGAGATGGATTCCCATGGCCTGTCAGGAGTAGGAAGATGGGTGTATAGGCCTTGTTTCTTAGTGGTCGGTTTGGTAATAGCGTAGGCAGTGCAGGACCTGATATACTTGTTGACCTCCTATCGAAGTTTCAGCCAATAGAAATGTTTTTGTAGCATCACCACTGTTTTTTCGTCGCCGAAGTGTCCTGCCACCTGACTGTAGTCAGATTCCCATATCATCTCTTCTCTCTCACTTGATGGAACCCATATGTGGCCCAGACGACAAAACAACCCATCCTGAAGATGGAAATTACTGACAACTATGTTTTCACCCAAAATTTGGTAGGTGGTGGCGAAGTCAGGGTCTGTCTCATAGAGTTGAGGCCATCCGGATGTCTCATGGCCACAAGAGTCTAGAACGGTGGTGAGTTCCATGACTGGAGGTCTAGTGAGGCAATCAACGATGCGTTTGGTGCTTTCTGTTTTAGACTTGATGATCAGTGTGGATTACTGTCTCCTTCCCAAGAATGTAATGTCTCCACTAGCGGTAGGCTTGCACAATGGAGTAGATTTATTTTTTGTAGTTAGGGTACTTACGGACAGTATCTGACAATGTGTCCCTATGATACGCCACGGGGTGGCCATGCTGAGTGAGAATGGTGCCCACAACATAGTATGAAGATTCTATCTCAATCTCAAAGGGATGATGCAGGTTTGGTAGTGAAATTACTGGGGCTGAGCACAAGCGTTGCTTCAAATCATCGAATGCTTGTTGTTGGGATTGACCCAATTCAAATTTCTCCTTACCACCACCCATGTTTATTTGGCTGAGGGCCCATGCAATATGGGAGAATCCCAACATGAACCTGCGGTAGAAATTGGCAAGGCCCAAGAAGCTCTGAAGCTCAGTAAGTGTTGTTGGGGCTGGCCAGTCGCGGATGACTTGGATATTAGCTAGATCCAAGTTGGCGTATAGCTTGTGCTGCCGCAGGGTGTGCAGAACATACTGAATATCCTGCAAGTGTTCGACCCAAGTCTTGCTATAAATTATAATGTCATCCAGATACACCACTACAAAATTATTGGTGAATGGTCACAGGATATCATCCATCATCCTCATGAAAGTGGCTGGAGAATTTCTCAAACCAAAGGGCATGAAAAACCATTCAAAAAGGCCTTCCTTTGACTTGAAGGCGGTCTTCTAGACATCTGTCTGTTCTATTAGTACCTGGTGGTATCTAGACTTCATATCAATCTTACTGAAGTATTCGACCCCCATGAGTTGACCAAGGAGGTCGTCGATTCAGGGAATCGAGTACCTATTTCTGACTTTGATTTTATTCTGAGCCCGGTAATCAATACAGAGTCACCAAGTTCCATATTTCTTCTCTACCAGCACGATTGCGCTCCCGCAAGGTGATGATCTGGGATGGATGTGCCCCTTGTGGAGTAGTTCTTGGATCTGTCACTTGATCTCCTCATTCTTTGATAAAGAGCAGGGATAGGCTGGCCCATTGGGCAGCGGTGCGCCGGGGGTCATATCGATGGGTTGCTTGACCTAGCAGTGCATAGGTACCCCTATAGGTGAGGATAAGATATCAGAATATTCTTCCATGACCTTATCTACTTACTTCTGCTGTATGGAGAGGCCAGCTGCAGAGACCCTGGATGTAGCTGTGATCTTTCGCTTATTCTGAGAGAGAATAATGAAGAATACAAACTTCCCCATCTGAGAGATGACCTTCCTGCATTTCTTAGCAGAGATCAAGGAAATAACACTAGGTGGGACTACCTTGAGTATCCTATACAATTTCCTATTCAAAGTAATAATAACACTACGAGTCCTACACTCATATACATCATGACATTTCCATAAATAAGGTTGGCCCAAAAGAAAATCAAAAACTTCGAGAGGATCAACATCACACAATACCTCGTCTTTGAAGGGCTTGATGTCGTACGACAGTCGACACTGTTAGCTGACGTGAAGATCGCTTCCTTGGTGGAGCCATCTAAAGGTGTAGGGTTGTGGGTGCCACGTTGTTGGCAGGGCCAGCCGCTTGACAACCTCTGCTGAGATGAGGTTCTTCTGGCTACCACTATCAACGATGAAGTGCAGCGAGGTGCCTTTTACTCACATCTGTGAATGGAAGAGTCTCTCTCCTTCTTCAGTCTCGTCTGGTTCGCCAGGCTGGAGCTTGGTGGTCGAAATGGTGGCATTGAGTTTCGTGTCAATGATTTGTCTTCCCCTTTCTGGTTCTATCTCAAAGTCAGAATCCACATCTGATTCAGAGGCTTTGACTTCAGCCACCAGCGATGGCTTTGAGCGACAGTCGATAGTGTTATGCCAAGGGCTCTTATGGAAGTCGTACCACTTCCTGGTATCTTTCTTTGTCTTTCTGGTGTCCTTCTTTCCTTGTGGCTTGTACTGGTTGTCCTGATATTGTCCATATTTACTTTGTCCTTTGTTTTGTGGGTTGGGGCTGCCTTTTCCTGGCTTTTTTTGTTAGGGGTTCCCAGGCCCAAACTGCCACATCTTTAGTTTGAGCTTCTGCTGGATTTTGATGGCATATCAGTAGGTCGTGCCCAAGGATGAGATGTCCAGAAATTCCATTTCAGTATGGATGTATCTATGTGGAGCACCGCGATACTTGAGCACCAGATGTTTCTCTGAATTTTTGATACCCAACTTGGTGTGCAAGGTATGGAAGATATTTGTGAAATCTGGCACTACTTGGTCTCTTTCTTGCCGCAGTTTGGTCCATTTGGTATACAGGTCGTCATAAATTCTAACAGGCTAGTATTGTTTCTTAATAGCATCCTTGAAGGATTCCCAGGTGGCTGTGACTGAAAATAATGAGGTTTCCTCTGTTTCCTTTTGCTCACAGAAAGTTTCCCACCAATCTTTGACACAGGGAACGACTTTGAGGAGCACAAAAGTAATCTTTTCTCTATTCAAAAAGTTATGGACAGAAAAATACCCTTCCAGTAGATTCAAGCACTTGTCTATAGCATCTGCGTCTATATGACCTACAAATATGGGAATATCAAATTTTATTTGTACCCTGAAGGGGGCGTCGCCTCCGTTCAAAGAAGAAGCGTCGCCTGTTGTTAGTCGCTGAAGGATTTGTGCGAATCTATCCATCATCTTGTTCGTATGTTGCGTGAGGGATTTCTTAATCAACAACTCGAAAGGATCTCCTATCCCATCATATTTATTTTCTCCTACCACGATAGGTCACTTGGGCATGCGAGAGCTTCTGTTTTCAAGAGAAACAAGCTCGAGACCCAACTCTTTGTACTCCAACCTCGTTGGGGACATGCATTAAGACAACAAGGAGCAGACCACTCTGATACCACTGATCCGTATTTTATGAGAAGAAAAAAATGAATATTGATTATTAATAGATTCTTAACACAAAACAACAAAGATACAGTAAAAATGGTTTTCTATTCAATAACGAAATAAGCTGAAAGTGTAAAATGCAGCAGAAACAAGCTTGTTGGAATGGTGGAGGCTTATCTCTGAGAAGAGATGTGACGACTATGCGCATTCACAAGAAGATGATTACAATGAGGCTTTGAAGGCCACTTTACAATAAACAAGAATTCCAAAATCCTAGACATCCAAAAACCTAACCCTAGGAGATGAAGCACCAAAAGTCATGTGGGCCCCGTTTGGGTAAGTTAGTATATCAAATTCCCTGGGTCACAACTTTTGTATACGATCAGCGTTTTAGGCGTGTGATAGCCCATTGGAAAGGTATCGTTGAGGAGATTCATTTTGGTGGCTCAATGATACCTTCACATATTAGTAAGGATCTTGATCTCGAAAAACCTTCATTTAGGCCCTCAAAATGGCCCCAGAAGTTAAAACTGCTAAAAATAGTAAATTGCCAAAATTGTTAGAAATTTTTTTTGAGCCAGCTGGAAAATTGTTTTGAGCCTTGGTGTAGGAGTTTCCCTACTTTGACGACTCGATAAATATGGATCCTTTGTTGTGAAGTTACCTTTATCTGTGTGTCCACAATCTGATCAATCGATTTATGTTGTACGCAGTCAATTTTGAGCTCTGTGGGTGTCATTTGTTCTGCTACTTCTGAGGTGTCCAATAATGGTGGGAAATAAGGGCGAAGGAGATCGACATTGAACACTGGGTGCAGGCCATGGAAAGGAGGAATGTTGAGCTCAAAATAATTATCCCCCATGGCCTTGGTGATAGTGTACGGTCCATAACAGAGTGGGTGAAGCTTCCGATGGGGTCCTGTAAGGTGTTCTTTATGCAAGTGCAACCAAACTTTATCACACACCTAAAACTTGTGTGGAACTCGATGTTGATCATGGTGTTGTTTGTACTTGTCATTGGAATTCTATAGGATATCCTGAACCTGTTGGCGGATGTGTTGGATTCGCTCAATGAACTAGGTGGCTTTGTCAGCTTCAGTTGGAGCAGGAGATGAGTCGGTCGAGGTGACCGCAAGGGGAAGTGCAACATCTATGGGACCCAACGGTTGGAATCCCAACCCCACTTGAAAGGGGTTGTGTCCGGTTGAGCTATGCAGAGCTCGGTTGTAGCTATGTTGGACATAGGGAAGGATCTCATCCCATGTACAAGGGTGCTATGAATTATACATGCGAAGGATAAGTACAATCATTCAATTTACAACCTCGGGTTGGCCATCTATCTGGTGGTGGAAGGTCGTGGATTTGGTGAGCTTGGTGTCCAACAGTGACCAGAGGTTCAACCAGAATGTGCTGAGAAATAGACTATCCTGATCTGAGACAATGGTTTGTGGGATTCAAAAATGTACCCAGACTCGTTCAAAGAAGAGATTGGCAGTGGCCTCTACTGTGATGCTCTTCTTGTAGGCAACCAGAATCGCCATCTTAGAAAAACGATCAACAAATAGAAAAACACAGTCATTTCCATTTTTTGTGGATGGGCAGCCCGACATGTAGTCCATTTAGATGGATTCCCATGGCCTATCAGGAGTAGGAAGAGTTGTGTACATGCCTTGTTTCTTAGTGGTAGGTTTGGAAATATCGCAGGCAGTGCAGGACCTGATATACTTGATGACCTCTTGTCGAATTTTTGGCCAGTAGAAATGTTTCTGTAGAATCACCACTGTTGTTTCGACGTTGAAGTGTCCTTCCACCCGACTATAGTGGGCTTCCTATATCAACTTCGCTCGCTCACTTTATGGAACACAAATATGGACCAGACGACACAACAACCCATCTTGAAGACTGAAATTATCGACAACTGTGTTTGCACCCAACATTTGGTAGGTGGTGGTGAAGTCAAGGTCTGTCTCATAGAGTTGAGGGCATCTAGATGTCTCATGGATGTAAGATTCTACCACCATGGTGAGTGTCGTGATTGGAGGTCTGCTAAGGAAATCAACGACGCGATTGGTGCTTCCTTTTTTATACTTGATGTTGAGTTGGAATTACTGTAAGTATGTGGACCACTTTTGATGGTGGTCATTCTGCAATTTTCCCTTTGTTTGCATGAACTGCAGTGGCTTATGATCAGTGTGGATGACTGTCTCCTTCCCAAGAATGTATTGTCTCCACTGGAGATGGGCTTGCACAATGGAGTACATTTCTTTGTCGTAAGTAGGGTACTTATGAATAGTATCTGACAATGTCTCGCTATGATAGGAAATGGGGTGGCCATGCTGAGTGAGAATGACACCCACAACATAGTCTGAAGCAACTTTCTTGATATCAAAGTGATTTTGCAGGTCTGGTAGTGAAAGTACTGGGGCTGAGCACAAGCACTGGTTTAAATCATCGATTGCTTGTTTTTGGGACCGGCCCCATGCAAATTTCGCCTTACCACCACCCTTTTTATTTGGTTGAGGGCCCATGCAATATGGGAGAATCCCAACATGAACCTGCGATAGAAATTGGCAAGGCCCAAGAAGCTTCGAAGCTCAGGGAGTGTTGTTGGGGTTGGCCAGTCATGGATGAATTGGATCTTGGTTGATCCACATGTACGCAATGTTGATCAATGATGTAGCCCAGGTAATGGAACCTGTCCATGCCGAAGGAGAATTTTTCCAAGTTGGCGTATATCTTGTGCTACCCCAGGGTGTGCAAAACCTGTTGAATATGTTGCAAGTGTTTGGCCCAAGTCTTGCTGTAAATTAGAATGTCATCCAGATACACCACTACAAAAATATTGGTGAATGCTTGCAGGATATCGCCCATCATCCTCATGAAAGTGGCTAGAGCATTTTTCAAACCAAAGGGCATGAACAACCATTCAAAAAGGCCTTCATTTGACTTGAGGGAAGTATTTCAGGCGTCTGTTTGTTCTATCGAGACCTGGTGGTCCACAGACTTCAGATCAATATTACTAAAGTATATGGCCCCCATGAGTTGATCAAGGAGGTCTTTGATTTGGGGAATCGGGTACCAGTTTCTGACTGTGATTTTATTCAGAGTCTGGTAATCAATACATAGTCTCCAAGTTCCATATTTCTTTTGTACCAGCACGATTGGGCTCCCACAATGTGATGATCTAGGATGGATGTGCCCCTTGTGGAGAAGTTCTTGTATTTGTTGCTTGATTTCCTCATTCTCTAATAAAGAGCGATGATATACTGGCCCATTGGGCAGTGGTACGTCCGGGGTCACATCGAAGGGGTGCTTGACCTGGCAGTGCAGAGGTATCCCTGTAGATGAGGAGAAGATATCAGAGTATTCTTCCACGACCTTATCTACTTGCTTCTGCTATGCAGAGAGGTTGGCCACATAAATCCTAGATGTGGCTGTGATCTTTTGTTTATTCAGAGAGCGAATCACGAAGAAGACAAACTTCCCCATCTGGGAGATGACCTTCCTGCATTGCTTAGTAGAGATCATGGAAATAACACTAGGTGGGACTGCCTTGGGTATCCTGTACAATTTCTTGTTCAAAGTAATAATAACACTAYGAGGCCTAGACTCATATACTGAGATGAGGTTATTCTGGCTACCTCTATCAACAATGAAGTGCAGTGGGGTGCCTTTTACCCACATCTATGAATGGAAGAGGCGCTCTCCTTCTTCTGGTTCATCTGGTTCACCAGGATGGAGCTTGGTAGTAGCAATGGTGGCACTGGGTTCCGCGTCAATGATCCGTCCTCCCCTTTCTGGTTCAGGCTCAAAGTCAAAATCCACATCTGATTCAGAGGCTTTGACTTTGGCCACCAGTGACTTCTTTGAGCGGCAGTCGAAAGTGTTATGCCAAGGTCTCTTATGGAAGTCGCACCACTTCCTGGTATCTTTCTTTGTCTTTCCACTATCCTTCTTTCCTTGCGGCTTGTATTGGTTGTCCTAATACTTTCCATATTTACTCTATCCTTTGTTCTATGGGTTGGGGCTGCCCTTTCCTAGATTTTTTTGTGAGGGGTTCCAAGGCCCAAATTGTCGCATCTTTTGTTTGAGCTTCTACTCGATTTTGACGGCATATTGGTAGGCCGCGCAGAAGGATGAGATGTCAAAAAATTCCATTTTAGTTTGTATGTATCTATGCAGAGCCTCGTAATACCTGAGTTCCAGATGTCACTCCAAATATTTTATACCCATCTTGGTGCGCAAGGTATGGAAGATATTTGTGAAATCTGCCACTGCTTGGTCTCTTTCTTGCCGCAGTGTGGTCCATTTGGTATAAAGGTCGTCATAACTACTGACAGGGTAATATTGTTCCTTAATAGAATCCCTAAAGGATTCCCAGGTGGTTTTGACTGAAAATAATGAGGTTTCCTCTGTGTCCTTTTGCTCACCTAAAGTTTCCCAACAATCTTTGACATGGGGAACGACTTTGAGGAGCGCAAAAGTAATCTTTTCTCTATTCGAAAAGTTATGGACAGAAAAATACCCTTCTAGTAGATTCAACCACTTGTCTACAACATATACATCTATATGACCTTCAAATATAGGAATATCAAAGTTTATTTGTACCTTGAAGGGGGCATCGCCTCCGTTCGAAGAAGATGCGTCCCCTGTTGGTAGCCGCCGAAGGATTTGCGCAAAACTATCCATCATCTCAATCCTCTGTTGCGTGAGGGATTCCACAATCAATAGTTTGAAAGGATCTCCTATCCCATCATATTTCTTTTCTCTTTCCATGAGAGGTCGCTTGGGCATGTGAGAGCTTCTGTCTTTAAGAGAACCAAGGTCGAGACCCAACTCTTTGTACTCCGACCTCGTTAGGGACATGCATTAAGATGACAAGGAGTAGACAGCTCTGATACCACTGATCTAGATTTTATGAGCAAAAAAAAATGAATATTGATTATTAACAGATTATTAACACAAAATAATAGAGATAAAGTAAAACTGGATTTCTATTCAATAATGAAATAGGCTGAAACTATAAAATGCAGCAGAAACAAGCTTGCTGGAATGGTGGCGTCTTATCTCTGAGAAGCGATGTGACAGTTCCGTGCATTCGCAAGAAGACGATTAAAATGAGTCTTTGAAGGCCTTTTAAAAATAAACAAGAATGAAAAAACCCTAGAAATCCAAAAACCTAACCCTAGGAGATGAAGCACCAAAAGTCATGTGGGCCCTGTTTGGGTAAGTTAGTACATCAACTTCCCGGGGTCGCAATCTTTGCATACGATCTCCGTTTTAGGCGTGTGATAGCCCGTTGGAAAGGTATAATTGAGGAGATTAATTTTGGGGGATAAATCATGGATTTGGATATAATTGAGGAGATCAATCCTGAAAAAACTTCATTTAGGCCCTCAAGATGGCCATGGAAGTTAAAACTGCTAAAAATAGTAAATTTCCAAAATTGTCAGAAAACTGTTTTGATCCAGCTAGAAAAGGTGGGTGGCCATCGATATCTATCTGGATCATTTCTCTCTCCTTAGGAAGAAATGGCCTCCTTGAGGTCTGCCATGAGATGAGGAAATTTCTGCTGAATGTTTCCCCGGGTGAGCCACTTGCCTTGGTGTAGGAGTTTCCCTGCTTTGACGACTCGATAAAGATGGATCCTTTAGTGTCGAGTGCCCTTGATCTGTGTGTCCAAAATATGATCATTGGATGCCTATTGTATGTATTCAGGGTTGAGCTCTGTGGGTTTCAACTATTTTTCTACTTCTGAGGTGTCCAATAATGGTGGGAAATAAGGGCGAATGAGATCAACGTTGAACACTGGGTGCAGGCCAAGGAAAGGAGGAATGTTGAGCTCAAAAGAATTATCCCCCACGACCTTGGTGATAGTGTATGACCCATAATGGAGTGGGTGAAGCTTCCGATGGGGTCCTG
>SNQJ01S0023395.1:39782-65203 GCA_010110895.2 Picea sitchensis
TATTTTTAGGCTTAATTTAAATTTAGGTTCTTACACTAACAATTATCCATCCATCGAAATTTGTCAAAGAAACTATTAATTCTATTCTACTTTGTTTTAACTCTGTTTTAGACTCTATTTCAACATGTAGAAATTCTAGCTATCTTCTAATTACATACAAGGGTTAGTGTCTAAGCTTGCAAGATTTCTCCTATCAATAAAAAATTCATGTTCTAATTACACTATCCTTCATAATAACCTGCAAAAAGAAACTTGAAACAATTAAACTTATGGACAACAATTACACAGTAAATAAAAAGAAGATAAAAACACATATACAAAAAATAGAAGAAATAACAATTACACTACTCAAATTCACAAGAAAACTAGATAATTATTCACCCAGACTACTGGTGCCCCCCCCAGCAAGTCGTGGCTACTCTTCATATGTGAATCATGAGCTTCAACAACATGAATTCACCATTAAAACTAAAAACGTAGTCTTTACAGAATTTTGGCAAAATGAAAATGGAAAAATAGAGCGAAATTGTCTTTTCTCTCTAACACACGACTTCTTAACTATTGTCTAACCACTGAGGTGGTATTTATAAGTTTTACAAGCTGAGAGGTTGACCACTGGAGGGTCAATCCTCTTCTAAAAAATAGTAAATTGCATTTAAGATGCCCTAACTGCTGAAATGAGGCGAGCCAATAATCGCGTAACATAACAACCCAAATCGAGTTGTCAAGAGTTGAGTAGCTGCAGGCCATGAGCATAAGAAAAAACCATGTCTCTGATTCACTCATCACTGGCCTCCAATACCATAACCACCAAATCTCCCATTGTTTTTGTGCAGGACGGAGTGCCAGATGGAGTACCGGACCGAGTGTCGGAAGCAAAAACAAGCTGCGATTTTTCCCCGTGACATACAAAACATGAATTAATCTCCTGGGATCATAAAAAAATACCGATTTAAACTCAAAATCATTGCAAAATAAGAATTGTGCATACTGGGTGTGGATCATAGCATTTTGACACAGAAGCTCTTCAAAAAATTCTTTAAAACATGAAAATGCATATACACATTCGAGAAAAAGGATCTAATTAACGTCATAAAATCGGTCATATCACCGGCCCAATAGTCACATGATTCTTTGTAGATGATGATAAGGTTAGAGGAGGTTTAATTTATTTACCCTCTCTTTTAGGAGCCAAAACTACTACAATGGAGTCTCTAGGTGAATAATATACAGTCACACATGAATGTCTAAACTCTTGTCCACCATCAATATTTATATATGATCTTTGTTGTTCTCCTAGGGAAAAGAATTNCATGTACTTCAAGTATGTATCTCATCCATGTACCCAATCATATACCTCTACCATATACCAATAACATACACCAAGATAACCAACAAGATACCTCTAGCAATGCACCACACTCTCCATAAATAAAATACCATAAATCCTCACATCAACCATGTGCCACAACCTCACTGTTATACAACTTCTATCTGTACCAATAACTTCAACAACATACCTCAACTAAAAGACCTCAAACATGAACCAATACTAAAATTTAGTAGATCTGCCTCAAATCAACTCTACAACAAGCCCTAAACTTCCAAGAGGGAATCCAACAGATTTACAAGGAAAACCCTCAACCAAATTCATAAATTCAACACTACACATATGAAAACCATACCTTTTTTTTTCTTATAGCATTCCACTACCGCGATTTTTCTACTGCACTTTTTCTGCCACGATTTTTCTTCCGTGATTTTCCTGCTGCACTTTTACTGTCGTGATTTTTCTGCTACACTTTTCCTACCGCGATTTTTTTGCCGCACTTTTCCTGCCGTAGTTTTTATTCTGCACTTTTTCTACCACACTTTTTTTGCCACACTTTTTTCTATCAATAATACCTTCCCAAATAACCTTTCACAAATTAGATATTCAATATGTGTTAATGGGAGAGTCATTCTCTATTATTTATAATTCCATGTACCTTCCTCTAGGGTTACTTTCTAACCAACTTAACCCACTTTCCTTCTTTTAGGGATAAACCACTTCTAACCACTTTGTCCACTTAACTTAACCACTTTCCAAAAATAGTAAGTTCTCCACTCCTAGTTGCAACTAACTTTATTATTTAATTAATTTCTTTTGAAACCACTTTGAATTATCAATAAATAGTAAACTCACCACTTCTTGCTGCAACCACTTTATTATTTAAACAATTTCTCTTTGCAACCACTTTGACTACTTTATTATTTAAATAATTTATCTTTACTCACAAATTCTTGTTGCAACTAACTTTTCTATAATTAGTCAATTCAGAACTTCTTTTCCTTTAACTAACTTCTTGTTGTTGCAACCACTTTATAATTTAATTTATTTATTGGTCAACCACTTTGACTATTCAATCTTCTCATCACAACTACTTTACCATAATTACCAAACTCACAACTTCTTGTTACAATTAATTTATTTTTAATTATTTTCTTAATGCAACAACTATACCCATGATTAACTCCTAGTTACCGTCAATTTGACTAGTACTCTTCTTCTAGGAGCTTCTAGAATAATTGACTTATTTTACCTTCTAGGGGCTTCTAGATAACTCATGAGGGTTCTCCAACTTCATATGGCCATAACTCTCTAACYGTGAGGAGTTATGTGACGTTCCACATATCACCAGAAATGGTACGACATATATTATCCATCTAGAATAGTATTACCTATAAATTCAATGATATTCATGCCTTTATACCTCAAACAGAATAGGGTCCCTTAACCATGCCTTTGTGCAACTAGAATTCGCTACCAGACTTCTCCAAGGGTTGACATCAATCACTAAGAGTTGAAATCAATCTACAATATCACTCTCCAAGGGTTGACATCAATGAAAACCAATAGTCTAGACCAAATTTCCATCAACCTAAGCCAACTATCTGACAATCCCCCCCTTTGGAATTGATTGCAATACTTATTCATGATAACATTCATGCTTATACTCATAATCAATGTTTTTATCTCTCCCCCTTTGACATGAATGGAAAATGGTATCTCCATTTGTGGCTACTCCCCCTAACCAAGGTTTCCTTTGGGTTGCTCCCCCTTTCTAAATGCCTTTGATCTTTCTCTCTGTTTCTAAGCCTCTAATTAATCTCTCTCCTTTCATATGAATAATATATCCCCCTTTGACAAAGGGTATCACTGTGATGAAACAATAAATTCATATCTCTCATGCTTTCCTTGTGACAATATCTACCCATGGAAACATGCCTATGTGCTCTCTCTCCAAGCATATAACTCTCTATCCTACATCTGATGAATGTATTCCCCTGGAATCATACCTCTATTCTTACCTCTCTATATGAAAAGTTCTTTGAATGATATTTCTACCTATCTTTTTGGTTATGTTTATCTCTCTTGACTTCTCTACAATATGTTGTGTAGAAAAATATAAGTCTTCATGTACTTGTTTCCTTTTGGAGTTATTTTCCATTGGTTCTTCCTTGTGTAATCAACTGAAATGTATGAAAAACATTCAAGAATAAGCATTCAAATATTCCTGTGTAATTATGATCCATTATGATAATGTTCCTTTTTCTCTGAACCACTCTCTGAACCAATCTATGAATCCATGCTCTCATTCACTGTCATATATCTGTCCAAACTTGCTAATTTTTCATAAAAATCCATCTCTATCCATACTATCCAAGTCTTTTCTACACAACTATCCATAATGATGACCCATCTGTCACTGTACTATCATGAAGTATTCACTACTGCAATTGATCAATCTATCATATTATACTTCTGTTAATTGACTGCTCTGAATCTGTCTACTCAACATCTACAAGTTGCTCGAAGGATGGTTCTTCGGTATGTCTCAGCTACCACATAGAATCCCCCTATCTAATATTCATATTACCTGGGAGTCTCTAAGACGAATGGCTTAGAAAAATTCTTTCTCTGATGTAGAATCATCATCATATTCATCGGTAGATTAATCATCTCTATGAACTCTGACTTCTTTCTTTCTGTCTGTGGATTCATCTTTCACTACAATACGTGAAAGTACAATATCTTGAACCTATTCCTTATTTACCCATCCTTCCTTTCTTTAATTTCTTTTCCAAACCTTTATACATCTGACATCTTCCTTTTTCTTTGTAGATTTGTCTTCATCTCATTTTATTCACAATCTTGAGATCTCTAGAACCTGGTCTTTGTTCACCTATTCTTCATATTTTCTTATCCATACTTTCTTATATCTAATATCAGTGTTATCTTTCATGCAAGTATCGATTATAATTCTACAATAATGAGCTATGTGTCCATAGTTATGAAATTTGTAACATTCAATGTTACGTGGGGCCACATAAGCATTTCTTTCTTGAACATTTATTTTAAAATCCCTGCAATCTGCAACCTTATCTACAAAGTTAGTACAATACAAACAATGACCATAAAATAAGTTTACATACATGGGAGTGAATGATTTTCTTTGTGGTGTAGTCCTTCTGAATTCCTTCCTTGACTGGTCATGATCATGATTGGAGCTTCTTTATGGATTGAACATGGATGGTCTTCTTGAAGATGTATCTTTATTAGTTTTCTTAGATTATGGTTGACCACGATTCCTTCCTTTGAGTACTTCTACATAACTATTTTATCTTTTCTTCATTCTTCTTTTCTAGTAACCTAGAGTGCTTCTCTTCATTCTCTACAACTTATGCAGGTATTTCTGTCTCTTCAACATTCTTGCTGAGCTTGAATATTTTACTTCTCAATGTGACAACTTCTTCAAGCTTCTCAACCTCTTCTTCTTTCTTCATTATATGAGACTTCATGAATTCTTCTTTTCTCTTTGCTTCTTCAAGATGGATTTTTAATGTGATTATTTCTTCTTCAAGTCCTTTCTCTTATTGACCAAAATCTTCCTCAAGATAGTTTGGATTGTTAGTTCTTTCCTTAATATGATCTGTCAATATATTCTCTCTCATCTCTACTTCTTGCTTCTATGACGCTATGTTGGCTTCCAAATACTGCTTTTGATATTCAATATTTTCTTTGATCTTTCTGGCTTCTTCTAGCTGCGTTCTTAAGTTCTTGATGACTTGTTGGACTTCTTCAAAAATGTGAACACTTTCCTTTTGTTTCATCAATTCTTTCTTGGATGACTTGTTTTCTTCTCTTTATTTTCTTAGTTCATATAAAGAATTGATCAGTTCTTCTTCATAATTGTCTTCTATTTCAATTAGTTTTTCTGTATCATTTCATTCATGGCATTATGTTTCAATATGTCCCTGTTTTTCACAATTAAAGAAAAACAACATACTTTTGTTGATTATGTACTCTTCATCTTCTGAATCTGTTTGACATGATGAACATCTTTCTTCTTGATCTATACCTACATATTCTACATTCTGTGAGTTTGTGATGGGTAAAGAATATATATTATGTAACTTATCCCAAATTTCTTTAGCTAATGAACATTTACCCACTCTGTCCTTTACTGAATCATATAGTCCTTCCAAAATGAAATCCATTGCAATTTTGTTATTTTGTTTCATTTCGTTCTTTGTTGTAGTCTTTTGTTAGGGACCTAACCTCTCACGTAGGTAGAATAATATATTTCCATGTAATAAAGGTCAATATTAATAAGGCCTAGCAATAAGGAAGAATAAGTCCAATGTAATAAAACCTAATAGAAGCTTTCGCTTCTAGAAGGATCTTCCTCTAGATGGTTCTTTTGATAGACATATTTAGTATAAATAGGAGTTGAGGGTATGAGAACTTTTGTCTTGGATATTATTTTAATAGAGCTCTTCTCTACTGGAGGTTTCCCCCTCGAAGAGGCAAGTGAACATTTCTCTCAGTAATCAAAGTGCTCTTTCTGGTGTTATTCTGGTATCGTTTTGGTATTATTGTGGTGTTGTTCTGGTTATATTGTTGTTCATTTTCCTTTTCTAGCTATTTATTTCTGTTTTGCATACTTTTTTATATCTAGAACATTACATATTTTCCCTTTTTGAACTATCATATCTTGTAACAACTGATTTCCAAATATCATACCCCTGTGCCTAGAAAAATACTTTCATCCTTCTGCTCTATATCTCATACCTTAAACCATTCTGACCATTAAATAGTGGTAATCCATTCTCATAATAATCCATGATCTTTTTCCAGTGGTTAAACTATTTCTTAAAGGAATCTACTCTGATACCAATTGTTGGATTACTGAGAGGGGGGGGTGAATCAGTAATGAGAAATTATACCAATTATTGATCCTTTAAACCACAAAGTATACTCTTTTACTTATTCAACCATGTTCATCTATTCATCATCAATATCTTACTGTATCATAAGAATTAACATTCATCAATGCATAATTAGCAATAACAAACACAGACACATAATGCATAGTACACCAATATTTACGTGGAAACCCAGTGCGGGAGAAAACCATGGAAAGATTTTCTTATATGTCAAGAATTACATTCAAGGAAACACCAACTTCCTTTTTTTTCCAGCTGCAACTGGAAGGAGGCTCCGACCCCCTATTTTCAGGATACAACTTGAGGGAAGCTCTAGCTCCCTAATTCTCTGGCTACAACTAGAAGGAGGCTACAACCCCCTATGTTCTCTGGCTACAACCAGAAGGTGGCTACAACCACCTATCATTTTCCCATCCAATCGCACTGAAATATAAGTAGAATGATGGGACCAATATCACACTTTCACTGTGAGATATACTGTTGTAAACCTATACCAATCTATGCAACTAACTTGTAATCAACTAGTTCCATTTTCCTATAACCAACTTGTACCTGTGCCTTTCCTGTACCAACAAAACTAAATACACCAACACCATGTACCAATACTCTCCTTAATATATCATATCTGATAACATAGATCTCATACCCAAAATCACAATAATATCACTCAAACCACGTGCCAACAATGCACATCAATCATGTACAACAACCATGTACATCAACACTATACAAAGATAACCAACAACATGTACCAATCATGTATCAACAAAAAAAACAAACTATGCCTCAACAATATGTATCGATATCACCATGTACTTTAAGTATGTATCTCATCCATGTACCCAATCATATACCTCTACCATACACCAATAACATACACCAAGATAACCAACAAGATACCTCTAGAAATGTACCACACTCTCCATAAATAAAATACCATAAATCCTAACATCAACCATGTTCCAGAACCTCACTGTTATACAACCTCTATCTGTACCAATAACTTCAGCAACATGCCTCAACCAAAATCCCTCAAACATGAACCAATACTAGTACAGTTCAGTAGATCTGCCTCAGATCAACTCTACAACAAGCCCTAAACTTCCAAGAGGGCATCCAACTGATTTACAAGGAAAACCCTCAACCAGATTCATAAATCCAACACTACACATATGAAAACCATACCTTTTTTCTTCTTATAGCGTTCTACTGTCGTAGTTTTGTTTTCCCGATTATGCTACTGCAATTTTTCTGTCACACTTTTTCTGCCACGATTTTTCTACCGCACTTTTTCTTCCGTGGTTTTTCTATCGCAGTTTTTCTGCCGCGATTTTTATGCCGCACTTTTCCTGTCGCGATTTTTCTGCCGCTCTTTTCCTGCCATGATTTTTTTGCCTCACTTTTTTCTGCCATGATTTTTCTACCGCAGTTTTCCTACTGCACTTTTTTTTCCACACTTTTTCAGCCACGCTTTTCTCTATCTATAATACCTTCCTAAATAACCTTTCACAAAATAGATATTCAATGATATTCAATAGGTTCTAATGGGAGAGACTTTCTCTCTTATTTATACTTCCATGTAGCATTCTCAAGGGGTTACCTTCTAACCAACTTAACCCACTTTCCTTCTTTTAGGGATAACCCACTTCTACCCACTTTGTCCAGTTAACTTAACCACTTTCTAAAAATAGTAAGTTCTCCACTTCTAGTTGCAACTAACTTTATTATTTTATTTATTTATTTTGCAACCACTTTGACTTATCCATAAATAGTAAACTCACCACTTCTTGTTGCAACCACTTTATTATTTAAATAATTTCTCTTTGCAACCACTTTGACTACTTTGTTATTTAAATAATTTATCTTTACTCACAACTTCTTGTTGCAACTAACTTTTGTATAATTAGTGAATTCAAAACTTCTTTTCCCTTAACTAACTTCTTGTTGTTTCAACCACTTTATTATTTAATTAATTTCTTGGTCAACCACTTTGACTATTCATTCTTCTCATCACAACTACTTTACCATAATTACCAAACTCACAACTTCTTGTTGCAACTAATTTATTTTTAATTATTTTCTTAATGGAACAACTATACCCATGATTAATTCCTAGTTACATCAATTTGACTAGTACACTTCTTCTAGGAGCTTCTTTTGAAATATTGTAACTTCGAAGAATATTCTATTATATTTAAGTTATTATCTTATAGATCAAATCCCCTTTTGTGGATTGATCATGTCAAGTCTTGTATAAGAAAAAATCCCATTTTGTGGATTTGTCAAACCATAGTTATATGGTGATGTTTGTAAAGTCACCCCCCTGTGATTTAATAAAGTGGTTTTAACCACTATTGAAGAAGTTGTCCCTACTTGATGAAGAGACATAACCCTAGTGCCTCCTCAACTAGTATTTATAAGTAAGGAGGGTACCTTATTTGTTCACTCACTCACTCACACTTCTAGTGCACATGTTTTGAAGGTAGATGCAGTTGCAAGAAGAAGGAGAGAGAGGCGCATGCTCAATCCTAGTATTTTCTTGGTGGTTTTATCTTAAGTCTTGTCATTGTATTGGCAATCTATTATTGACGATGTTTTTGTTGGGTTTTCTCCCCCATGAGGGTTTCCCAGGATAAAATGATGTGTACATTGTGATTGTGTTTCTTTCAACGATCCTACTTTTTATGTTATTCTCTAGTAAATTGAAAAGAACTTAATAAGAGCTCTAAATTTAATATGGTATCAAAGCTTGATTGAATAGAGCACCTTTCACTGGGTATCCAAAACGTCATTGTTGTCATACACGAATATTAGGGTTTTTATTGGAAATGAATTTCAGACTAAAAACCATCTAGGGAAGTGTGTCCTACCCTAGTGCATCATTTGACGGCTTGAGCACACCTTTTTAGTGGCCAGAGCCTTCAAAAAGTCAAATCCTAGTTTTGACCGATACCAAAAAACCAGGAAACCAGAACCAGTACCAGAAGTAACAGTCCAGATTTTCACAGGTCAAGTTTCAAGTGGTAAAACTTGAAATTTTTGAAAACACACATCTCCAACCTACGCGCCTCAACCCTAGCATATCTCCTGGTAAGTTTAGATTCAATTTTCGAGCATTTGCATTTTTTGGTCATTTTCCTAGCTCTAGGTCAAGATGTCTACAAGCACCAAGCTTGTTGACAAGTTAGAAGGTGTGGAAAATTTATGTGCCTGGAAGTACATAATTGGACTCATTCTTGAAGATAATAACCTTGCAAATTTTATAAAATAAAATGTACTAGAACCTGAAGAAGATGTAGCCAAAGTGAAGTACAAGAAGGATATGGTTAGGGCCAAAAGGATCATTGCAGACTCCATTAAATATCACTTGATCCCTCAAGTGTCTTCTATGAATACTCCAAAAGAGATGTTTGATGTCCTAACCATAATGTATGAAGGAAATAACATCAACTAGAAGATGAACTCTAGAACCCAACTCAATAATACAAAGATGTAGAAAGGAGAAACAGTTCAAGACTATTTCTCTAGGGTTACTCATTTCCAAGAAAAATTAGAAGCAATTAGAGACAACTTGGATGAAGATGAACTCATCATGACAACTCTTAATGATCTCACAATACCTTGGTATGAATTCATCCAAACCATTTGTGAAATAAAATAGAAACTGCAATTTGACATTCTATGGGAAGAATGTGTTCAAGACAAAGCAAGAGTCGGCAATAGAGAAGCTATACTATCAAGGGATGAAGATAAATTTCTAGCTGCTCATACTAGAGGAGGAAAGAAAATGTCTCATTTACAAAAGGATACCCACCCTCATAAATAATCTCACTCCCCAAAGATATTCACCCACTTCCATAAAGAATCTCACCCTCCAAGGAGATTCCAGAAATATCATAAGGGTCAAAGAAAAGAAAACGATTTCTCCTCCTATCAAAGTTATCATTGTGATAATATTGGACACATTGCTAAGAATTGTCCTACTAATAGGGAAGAATGAAATAAGATAAATAACAAAATACATCATTCCCATGAATTTTAAGGTGATGAGCCACCCACGAAGTTGACTAAATAAGAGATTGAAGACTATGTTTTATTTTCCGCCCTCTCAGGATCTGTGACACCTGGAGAGGATACTTGGCTCATAGATAGTGGTGCCTCCAAGCACATTATAGGTCAAAAATAAATTCTCTCTAGTATTATATAAAATTACTTCCCCCATAAAGTTTCACTTGGAGATGATGATCAATACCCTATCAAAGTAATGGGAGAATCCGCCTACAAACTGGATTTAGGGAATCTGATGAGAATGAAGGATGTACTTTATGTACCAGGTTTGAAAAATAACTTACTTTATATATTATCTCTAGATAATAAAGGTTTCAAGTTTGCATTCATGGATGGATAAGTTCTTATGTGGCCTAAAGGAAAAAACATAGAAGATGCAATTGTTATTGGAACAGAAGAAGGTGGCTTGTATAAGTTAAAAGGTCACTGAGATGCAGCCTTGAATCACTCCACTGAGAGTCCTTGTGAACTTTGGAATAGAATACTATCTCACATCAACTGCAATGCCTTACCATATGTAAGCAAGATATTTACAGGTTTACCAAAATTCAAGGTTGATCATGAAGGTGTATGCAAGGGATGTGCACAAGGAAAGAACATAAAGAATCCTTTCCTAAAGAGTGAAAGTAAAGAAGAAGGAATCTTGGAGCTCATCCACTCATACACATGTGTTATAATTCCATCAACCTCTATAAGTGGGCATGTATACTATGAGTCATTTATTGATGATTATTCTCACAAGACTTGGGTTTATTTCTTGAAAACAAAAGATGAAGTACTCAGAAAGTTCAAGGAATTCAAAGTCTTGGTAGAAAATATCTCCAAAAGAAAAATCAAGACAGTCAGGTCAAATAATAGAGTATAATACACCTCAAATGAATTTGGAATATTTTATAGAGATGTCGCGATTAAGAAGGAACTCACCACTCCCTATAATCCTCAACAAAATGGTGTAGTAGAAAGAAAGAATAGAACAATAATGGAGGTAGTGAAGACTATGATCCACGATCAAGATCTTCCAATGCACTTATGGGTTGAAGCAACAAGAACAATAATTTATGTCCAAAATATATTATCCCATAGTGCACTTGGATTCAAAACCCCCGAAGAAATGTTCATCGGGAAGAAGACAGAAGTAAGCCATCTAAAAATATTTGGTTGTCTAGAGTTTGTACACATTCCAAAAGAAATAAGAACTAAGTTGGATCACTTAGGAAAGACACGAATATTTTTTGGATACTGTGAGGTATCTAAGGATTTCAGAATTTACATACCGGGTTACCATCATATTGATATCAACAGAGATGTAACCTTTGATGAAGATTCAACACTCAAAAGATCAATGAAATTACAATTTGAAGAAGTATATGAAGAATAACCTGTAGCTCCCAGAGTTGTAAAACCAGTGAAGGAAGTTACGATTACGCATGATGATGAGATTCCAGAAGATCATGATATTATAAAATCTCGAGAACCTCCCTCCCCAGATGATGATCTTTCACAAGAGAAATCCAGCTTGGGAAAGGGAACTTATTCAAGATGGAGAGAAGTATGGTGCCACAGAAGGAACCGTGAGACAAAGAAAGAAACCTAATTCATTCTCCAATTATATGGCCTTGATGTGTGATCTCATAGAAAAGAAACCTACTTTATTTGAAGAATCCATTTCAGAAGAAAGAATGGGTGGATTCCATGATGGAAGAATACCAATCCATTATAAAGAATGATTTAGGGGAAATAGTTACCAGACCAAAGAACAAAGATGTGGTATATTCCAAATGTATATACAAGATAAAACACGCTACATACGAAAGTATTGAAAAACATAAAGAAATATTTGTAGCTCGTGGATTTTCTCAAAAGGAAGGCATTGATTATGAAGAGACGTTTTCTCCTGTATCCAGATACACTTCTATCAAAACCATCATGGCTCTTGTAGCCAAAATGAAATGGATGTTACACCATATGGAAATGAAAACAACCTTATTAAAAGGTGTTATTGAAGAAGAAGTGTATATAGAACAACCACAAGGGTTTGAAGTTGAATATAGAAAGACTCATGTTTGCAGTTTGAAGAAATATTTGTACGAATTGAAGCAATCTCCTAGAGCTTGGTATGGAAGAATTAATAGTTTCCTGACGAGTAAAGATGATTCTAACCTTACTTCAAGGTTATGAATGATGAGCCAGTTATATTTCTATTGTATGTGGATGACTTATACTTAACAATAGAAGAAAATCTCATCACATATTGTAAGAAGAATCTCCCTACATAATTTTATATGAAAGGCCTAGTCCTGATGCATTATTTCTTAGGTCTTGAAGTTTGGAAGAGCCTAGATAATATCTTCCTTAACCAAGGGAATTATGCAGTTGAAATACTGAAGAGATTTGACATGTTGGAATGTAAATCCACGAAGGTCACATCCATCGCAACAAAGTTGAAGCTCCTAGTTGATAATTTGTCATAATTGGTTGATGCTACACTATATAGATAGATTATTGGTTCATTGATGTATCTGAAAAATACCACGCTAGATATATTCTTTGTTGTGAACACCTTGAGTCAGTATCTGATAGATCTTAGACGTGTTCACCTTATAGCTACAAAGCATGTGTTGAGATACCTTAAGGGTATGTTGGATTATGGTCTCTGTTATACTAGAGATCATGACTTCAAACTATATGGTTATACTGCTTCAGATTGGGCTGGAAGTGTTTCTGATAGAAAGAGCACTTCAGGATGTTGTTTCAGTCTAGGGTCAGCCATGACTTATGGAAAAACATGAAGCAATCCAGTATTTATCTTAGCATGGAAGAAGCATAATACATTACTGCATGTTCCACCAGTTGTGAAACCATATGGATTCAGAAGTTTGTTGACAGGTCTATTCAATCTAGAGATGGAATCCACTTTGATTCTATGTGATAACCAGAGTTGCATAAAGATGATGGATAACCTAGTGTTCCATGATAAGTCTAAACACATAGATATCCAATCTCACTATATTCGTGATGTGGTGCAAAGGGGAGCTGTAAAGCTATAATATGTTGGTATAGATGAGTAGGTTGCAGATGTGGTGACTAAGCCTCTATCTCGTGTGAAGCTTGAATACTTATGAGACAAGATTGGTATAGTCCAAAAGGACCTTCCTCGAAATGGGGAGTGATTATGATGATACTATAGTATCTCTAACAACAATGGATAGCTCCATTAGAATTTTGTATCCTAGGGGATTGATCATCCCTGGAAAGATGTCGAAGGTTCAATAAGGACAGTCTGTCAGAGTACCTATGCATGTATATGACAGTTTTGGTCGGTAGTGGTAACTTTGTTAGGATTTTATATCCTAGGGAATCTCTTGATTCTTGGGAATATCCCGAAGGTCCGGTAAGGATGATCTATCAGAGTACCATTTGGTATCTCCATTATGATTTTTATATCCTAGGGAATCTTATGATTCCTGGGAAGATCCTAAAGGTACGGTAAGGAGAGATTGTCAGAGTACCAAAACATGTTGTTGTTGCACCTGCCTCATTCTATTTCCATATGATGATGATGTTGTTATCTGATCCAGACCCCCCTTCGCTCCTAAGGGATGTGCGACCTCCTGGTCTAAGATCGATCAAGAAACCGAGTCTGGTTGACTCTTTAGTCCCTCAAGGACCTTTAATAAACTAAATAGGCCCCCCTTCTTCTTAAGACATAGGTTCTATGGAACCCACAGGCTTCTCCTTAACACTTTTAAAGATTCAGCGTATTCAGGAACTAACTCTCCTGGTTAAGTCCCTCCCTCTACGTGACCAAGGCTGTGACCAGTCACCTAAATGAAATGTGCTTCACGATTTCATGTTTTGCGACTTCGTGTCTCACGAATTTCACTTTCTCATCCTTTAAAACCCCAAACTTGAGAGTTCCTCTTGTCAAATCAATGGTCCGCAATCCCCGTGATCCAATGGTCCAAATCTCCTTTTCGAGTATTGGGACTTCGTGTTTCACAAAGTTGGAAGGATGATCACTTCTCTCCTTTGATCCTCGATATTCTGAAATTCATGTGTGCGAGATAAATGGCTCAAAACTCCCCCTGGTCTGACAACTCAGATCAACTCTTCGCGAATCGACACTTCACATTTCACGAGGTTGGAAGACCGCTCACCTCCCTTCTCCCGATATCTCCCTAGACAATCAACGGTCCATATTTMTCCTTCGATCAATGACTGTGATCAAATTGTGATTTTGTGATTCAYGAGTTCTTATAACTCTACCTTTTGAMTTCTCTTCATCATGAGTCCATGAAATGCCGATATMTCACCATGTGTCCCCCTTGACGATGGACAGTTCCGATGATTTTGGAACTTTGTAAGTCTGATTCTCCTGTACACTTTCAAATATTTAATGTTAGTGTACTTTACCTTGATCGTACGGCTATGATCCATAGGCACACAGATCGGATGACTGCGATCCTTTCTTTGTACTCTGATCGAACCACTGAGATATTTTCTCTGGTGCTCAGAACGAACAGTTGAGATATTTTCCTTTGCGCTCACTCCTCGTTGTCCGGATGTTGATCGAATGATCTACACCTTTTCCCCTGAGCTTACTCTTTCTGCTAACTTAGAATATTTATGAAAGATGTAAAGGTTTCGAACTTTATCCTTCTTGCGAGTCCGTTTCTTGGGTCTCGTTCGCACTTCTTGGAAAGTTATGTCCCTCCTAAGATTGATCTCCTCAAATATTTCGATCCCCCAAGCACTTCTTTCTTTTCTAGGAAATTCGTCAAACTCAGATCCAAATATTCTTGAAAAGAATTCTTTCCCACCTTCTTGGCATTCCTCTATTCTTGTCCTTCGACTTCTTTATGGAGTCGCTTCAACTCTTCATAGAATTCCATACCTGTGCACTCTTTGCAAAAGCTCTTTACACAAGATTTGAGTTCTTGCGATGACTGTGCACACCTTGCGGAAGTCTCTTTACACTTCCTGCAAAGAAACCTTACGTTGTTCCTCCTGAGCTTACGAGTCGAGACATACTCGGTCAATGCACTCCTTGCGGACTATGTGCACACCTTGCACCGACTCACAAGGAAAAGCGATTTAAATTTTATGTAGACATTTCAAAGATATACACACCTGTAACAAGATTCATGTATTCTTGAACAAACACAATAACAAGGAAATTACAAACAACAAAAACTTCACACATTGGATCAATTTTCCTCTATTATCTTCATTCAAAATCAAGAAAATGGTTACAATAAAATTCAAACAAAAATCACTGCTCTGATATTACTACTTTCTCGCAACTATCGTAACCCTTTTTTAGGGCGTACAAACCTTCTCTTTATACAAAATAAACAAACTAACTGCTACCTAATTGTGGTTACATCAAGACTAGGGTTAAATTCCCAGGTCACGCGTGCCCATTCTGTCTACGCTCATGATCTTTCCTTTTATTGTTTTCTATCAGCTTCAAAAGATTTGCAGTTCTGGAAATTATTCGAGACTCTGGATTGGTCCTCAGGCACTGAGTTGTCCTACCACGTGTACTTGCTGATGATGCTCCTGCATCATAATCCCTTGGGAAAAAACTCATGGACTCTTGTCCATGAGCTCCTGCACCGAATTTCCATGCTTCTGGATATCAGCTTCGCTCTCCCAACTGACATATTCTATTGGATGTCCCTTCCACTTGACCAAATACTCAAAATAGGTCTTCCTTCGGGTCTTCTTACCAATCCTCTAATCAACGATCTTTTCCATCTGTGGTTTTTGTGCTGTATGCATTTGTTTCTCCCACTAAATCTTCTCTTGATCTTCTAATCCCTCTATGTCATCCTTCCAGTAAGGATACAGGTCTGAGATGTTGAATATGGGTGATATGCCCACATCATCTGGTAGCTTGATATCATAGGCATTTGCATCAAACTTCCTCAAGATCTTACATGACCCTATCTTCTTCATCTTTATATTGTTATATGCCCCCCCTAGAAAACCTCTCCTTCCTGAGATGTGCTAGAACTCGATCTCCTATTTCAAATTGAATTTCTCTGCGATGTTGATCAACTCTGTGTTTGTACTCTTGGCTAGAATTCTGCAACTGCCCTCTGATCTGGCTATGGAGATTCTTCATTTCTGCAACAAAATCTTCTGCTCCAACACTCATGATCTCACTCTGTTCCAAGTCTCTCAACTCAGATACTCCCATGGGTTTCATTCCATACAATATTTGGAACAGGCTCTTCCCAGTGCTCCTGTTTGGTGAGTTGTTGTATGCAAACTCTGCTTGTGGCAGAATCCTATCCCACTGATTATGGTGCTCGATGACCAGACTCCTCAATAAATTTCCCAAAATTTTGTTTACCACCTCATTTTGTCCATATGTTTGAGGGTGATAAGCTGAGTTGAAGGAAAAATACGTCCCTAAATTCTTCCACAATGTTCTCCAAAAATGACCAACAAATTTCGTGTCTCTGTCCGAGACAATGCTTCTGGGTAGGCCGTGAAGTCTCACAATTTCCTTAAAGAAGAGATTCGCAACATGTGTTGCATCACCGGTCTTCTGGCATGAGATAAAGTGTGCCATATTTGAAAATCTATCCACCACCACAAATATGGAATCACATCCTCTTTGCATTCTTGGCAATCCCAACACAATATCCATGCTTATTGCATCCCAAGGCCTCTCTGGTATGGGCAATGGTTGATACAATCTAGTGTTTTGTATTTTAACTTTTTCATGTTGGCAGAGTATACATCTGTTCACTAATTTTATCACATCTATTCTCATACCTGGCCAATAGTATGAACTACTCAACTGTGCAAATTACTTATCATGGATGAAATGTACAACCAACCCTCTACTATGTTTTTCCTTCAAAAGGTTATCCCTCATTGAGAATTTTGGTATGCACAATTGATTTCCCTTGAACAATAATCCCTCTTGAATCATATACTCTGTCCACTAGCTTCTATCTCTCATCACAAGATTCACACATGCTTCGTATGCTTCCTTGAAATCTGGATCATCAATGTACATTTCCTCAAGGTGTTCGAACCCTAAAGTCTTTACCTGAAATTCTTGTAGAATCAAAGACCTCTTGCTCAATGCATCAACAACTTTGTTAGCATTCCCAACAATATGTTTTATGAAAAAAGTAAAATTCTGCATAAACTCAATCCACTTTGCATGCCTCTGATTCAATTTTTCCTGTCTGGTTATGAATTGTAAAGCTTTCTTATCGCTATACAAGACAAATTCTTGTGGGACAAGGTAATGTCTCCATTTCTTTAGGGATTGTATTATGGCATAAAACTCCTTGTCATAGGTGGAGTATTTTATCTTAGTCTCATTCATCTTCTCGCTGAAGTAAGCAACAGGTCTATTGTCCTGTCTCAAAACTCCTCCAATTGCAACACTACTTGCATCACATCTCACCTGAAATGTCTTCTCAAAATTTCGCAAGACCATAATTGGTCGCTCTGTTATTTTCTCCTTCAGTATATTGAAGCTCCTCGCGGCCTCCTCTGCCATTTAAAAGACTTGTTCCTTTTCTTCATTGTATCCATCATTGGTGCACAAATTCCACTGAAATATTTGATGAACTTCCTATAGAAACTCGCTAATCCATGGAAGCTTCTTACCTCAAACATGCTCCTGGGTGATGGCCATTCTTTGATTGCTTTCACCTTCTCTGGATCCATGTTCAGTTCATTTGAAGAGATCACAAAACCCAAGTAAATGAGTTTTGTCTTCATAAAAGAGGAATTCTTCAGGTTTATCAATAACTTCTCCCACTGTAGCCTCCTTATCACTAGTGTCAGGTGCCTCAAATGATCCTCCTTAGTCTTTCTAAAGATCAGTATATCATCTAGATACACAACCACAAACTTGCCAATGAAATATTTTAGTATTTCATTAATCAACCTCATAAAAGTGCTCAGGGCTTTGGTTAAGACAAATGGCATAACAAGCCACTCATACAAACCTTCATTTGTCTTAAAGGTTGTCTTCCACTCATCACCTTCCCTCATTCTGAACTGGTGGTATCCACTTTTCAAATCTATCTTAGAAAATAAATTTTCTCCACTTAAACAGTCCATCAAATCATCTATTCTTGGCAAAGGGAATCTATACCTAATAGTGATCTTGTTGATGGATCTCGAGTCTGTACACATTCTCCATCCTCCATCTTTATTTGGACTCAACACAGTTGGTACTGCGCATGGACTCAATCTCTCTCTGACCAAACCCTTGTCTAACAATTCCCGGACTTAGTTCTTTACCTCCTCATTCTCTCGAGGTGTCAGTCTGTACGCTTCTTTTTTGGTAGAATTGCTCCTAGTATCAAATCGATATGATGGTTGATACTTTTGATGGGTGGCAATGAGTTAGGCAGCTCATCCACCACTATGTTAGAAAAATTATCTAACAATTCTTGAACTTCTTCAGCAAAATCATCTATCAAAGTACTAGTAAGGATAACTCTGAGTTTCCTCACCACAACAAACTGCATCTCTTGTTCTTTCTTGAATTCTTTCAAGAGTTCCGTCCCACTCATGAGAAGTATTCTTTTGTTGGCTTCCCCTTTCACTTTCCTGTACTCTATTGGAAACAACATGTGTGCTCTACCATTCTTCTCTAAGGTGTATATATTATTCCTCCCATCATGAATGACATTCCTGTCAAACTGCCATGGTCTTCCCAACAAAACATGGCATACATCCATGGGCATTACATCACACATAATTTCATCTCTATATCCTCCTATCTTAAATTCAACCAAGCATTATTTAGTAACATTACCTGGTGTCCTTTCTGTAACCATGAGACTTTATATGGCTCTGGGTGTGCATTTTTCTCCAGCTTCAATTTCTCCACCATCTTTGTGGATACTAAGTTATCAGTGCTCCCACTCTCAATGATCACCTTGCATACTCTGTCTTTAGTCTTGCAAGCTATCATGAATAGACTATTCCTATGTACTGGCCTTTTAACTTCTGCCTCTGGTTTTAAGAGAACCTTTCTCATCATCAGGGATGTTCCATCCTCTGCTCCTTCTGCTTCAACATTCCCTCTTTGTGCTTCCGAAATGTGATCTTCTCCTTCTTCTTTATTTTTCTTGGGGCATTCCCAAGACATGTGACCTATATTTCTATAGGCATAACACCTTATTCCTCCTCTGCCTCTTCCTCTAGAAGAGTTTCTTCCACCACCCTATCTTCCTCGAGAAATTCCTCCTCTTTCTGAGTGACTGTGTGGAGTTTCAACCTCATCCTTGGAATTATGCGCTTTGTCATGGGAAAATCCCTTGCCTTTGTTCGGGGATGACATTTTACCCCTACCTCGTTGGATTTGTTTTCTAGCCAACTTATCTTTCTCCTTCAGCGCAAACTGATAAGCATCCTCCACTATCCTTACCGACATCATGTTGAGCTCATCTTGGATTTCATACTTCAAGCCATTTATATACCTGTAAACTTTTTATTCATCCTTCTCTCTTTGTCCAACTCTGATGTTCATCTTGTAGAACTCCTCTATGTATTCTTTAACTATCATACCCTTCTATCTCAGGTTCTGTAGCTTCCTGAACAAATTGATCTGATAATCTTTGGGCATGGATTTATCCTTCATCTTGGCTACCATTATGTCCCAATTATTTATCTTTTGTTTTCCTCTACTTCTCCTCTCATCCTGCAGTTCATCCCACCATAATGTTGCATGTCCTTTAAGCCTAGTGACAACATGTCTCACCCTTTTCTCCCCATCAACATATTCATAATCAAAATATTTTCCCATGGACCTTGTCCAATCCAACAACTCTTCAACATCCAAATTACCTTCATACATTGGGACCTCTATCTTGGATCTAGCTCCCAATCTAACAACTGCTCTTAGCAAGTGTTCTTCGACAACGTGTTCCCCTGCAGCGTCTTCGACTTCTACATATTCTCTCTTTGCATCACTGACGTCTCCAGCATCAAGTGCTCTTCTCTGTGTTGCTTCCATCGCTTCTAACCTTGCACAAAGTTCTCGCATCTCTATTTATACAACACGATTGGATAAAGGTAGCTCCCCTCATCTCCTCGATGGAATTGTGTTGGTTGTCTCTCACACNATTCTCTCTTTGCATCACTGACGTCTCCAGCATCAAGTGCTCTTCTCTGTGTTGCTTCCATCGCTTCTAACCTTGCACAAAGTTCTCGCATCTCTCTTTATACAACACGATTGGATAAAGGTAGCTCCCCTCATCTCCTCGATGGAATTGTGTTGGTTGTCTCTCACACACAGAGTACAACTTCAAGTTGTTTTTCTCCTTCGCCTGAAATATATAGATGAAAATCATCTCTGATACCACTTGATGTAGACCCCCCTTTGCTCCTAAGGGTTGTGCGACCTCCCAGTCTAGGATCGATCAAGAAACTGAGTCTGATTGAATCTTCAGTCCCTCAAGGACCTTCAATCAACTGAATAGGCACCCCTTCTTCTTAATACGCAGGTTCTATGGAACCCGCAGGATTCTCCTTAACACTTTTAAAGATTCGTTGTATTCAGGAGTTATCTCTCATGGTTAAGCCCCTCCCTCTACGTGACCAAGGCTATGACCAACCGCCTAAACAAAAGGCACTTTTCTATTTCGTGTTTTGCGACTTTGTGTCTCACGAATTTCGCTTGCTCATCCTTCTGAACCCCGAACTTGCGAGTTTCTCTTATTAGATCAACGGTCCACAATCCCCATGATCCAATGGTCTAGATCTCCTTTTTGCGTATCGAGACTTCACGTTTTGCGAAGTTGGAAGGCTAATCACTTATCTCCTTAGATCCCTGATATCCTAAAATTCATGTGCACCAGATCAACGACTCACAACTCCCCATGTTCTGATGGCTCAGATCAACTCTTCGTGAATTAGGACTTTGCATTTCATGAAGTTGGAAGACTGCTCACCTCCCTTCTCCTGATATCCGAACTCCCGATATCTCCCTGGACATTCAACGGTCCAGATTTCTCCTTCGATCAACGACTGTGATCAAACCGCAATTTCACGATTTTCGAGTTCTTATAACTCTGCCTTTTGAATTCTCTGATTCACGAGTCAGTGAAATGATGATCTCTCACCACATATCCCCCTTGACGATGGATGGTTCCGATGATTTTGGAACTTTGTAAGTTTGATTCTCTTGTACACTTTCAAAGATTTAATGTTAGTGCACTTTACCTTGATCATACAACTACGATCCTTAGGCACGCAGATCAGATGACTGAGATCCTTTCTTTTTGCTTTGATCGAACGACTGAGATATTTTCTCTGGCGCTCAGACCAAACGGTTGATATCTTTTCCTTTGCACTCACTCCTCATTGTCCGGATGCTGATCATATGGTCCAAAAATTTTCCCCTGAGCTTACACTTTCTGCTAACTTAGAATATTTTCGAAAGATGTAAAGGTTTCGACCTTTATTCTTTCTGCGAGTCCGTTTCTTGGGTCTCGTTCGCACTTCTTGGAAAGTGTTGTCCCTCCTGAGATTTATCTCCTCAAATATTTCTATCTCCCAAGCACTTCTCTATTTTCTGGGAAATTCTTCAAAATTAGATCTAAATATCCTTGAAAATAATTCTTTCCCACCTTCCTGGAATTCCTCTATTCTTGTCCTTCGACTTCTTTACGGATTCGCTTCGACTCTTCATCGAATTCCATACCTATGCACTCTTTTCAAAATATCTTTACACAAGATTTGAGTTCTTGGGATGACTATGCACACCTTGCGGCAATCACTTTACACTTCCTGCAAAGAAACCATGATGTTCCTACTGAGATTATGAGTCGAGACAGACTCAGTCAACGCACTCCTTGTGGACTGTGTGCAGACCTTGCACCGGCTCAAGAGGAAAAGCGATTTAAATTTTATGCAGGCATTTCAAAGATATACACACCTGTAACAAGATTCATGTATTCTTGAACAAACACAATAATAGGGAAATTACAAACGACAACAACTTCGCACATTGGATCAATTTTCCTCTATTATCTTCATTCAAAATAAATAAAATGGTTACAATAAATTCAAACAACAATCACTGCTATGAGATTCCTACTTGCTCGCAACTATCGTAACCCTTATTTAGGGTGTACAAAACCTCTCTTTATACAAAAGAAACAAACTAAATACTACCTAATTGTGGTTACATCGAGACTATGGTTAAATTCTCAGGTCACACATGCTCATTCTGTCTACGCGCGTGATCTTTCATTTTATTGTTTTCTATCAACTTCAAAATATTTGCAGCGTTGGTTATTATTCGAGACTCTGGATTGGTCCTCAGGTGCTGAGTGTTCCTGCCACGTGTACTTGCTAATGATGCTCCTTCATCATTATCTCAGCCTTGTGCTAATGATTTTGTTGTTTCATCCTCGTTCTTTTGTTGATGATGTTATATCAGCCTCATGTTGTTGATGATGTTGTTGTTTATGATTATGGTGTCGGTGATATTGTTTCCTTAGTGTTATGCTAATTTATGTTGATGCAGATGATGATGATGATGATTCTACTCTAGATCCATGCTATGAACGATGATGTTATTGATGATGAGAAAAACTTTAGATGATTTGTAGATATGCCAATCAGTGTTCCATATGTTGATGATGTTGTTGCGCTCTCTCTCTCTCCTGATGATGTCGTATTGGGTTATGTCAATATAATACCCTTCTCATTAAGGGGGAGTGTTGAATATTGTAACTTCGAAGAATATTCTATTATATTTAAGTTATTATCTTATCGATCAAATCCCCTTTTATGGATTGATCATGTTGGGTCTTGTATAAGACAAAATCCCCTTTTGTGGTTTGTTCAAACCATAGTTATATGGTAATGTTTGTAAGGTCGGTCCTTGGGATTTAATAAAATGGTTTTAACCACTATGGGAAGAATTCGGCCCTACTTGATGAAGAGACATAACCCTAGAACCTCCTCAACTAGTATTTATAAGTAAGGAGGGTGCCTCATTTTTTCACTCATTCAATCACACTTCTAGTGCACATATTTTGAAGGTAGATGTAGTTACAAGAAGGAGAGAGAGGCACATGCTCAGTCCTAGTCTTTTCTTGGTGGTTTTTTCTTAAGTCTTGACATTGTATTGATAATCTATTATTGAGGAATTTTTTGTTGGGTTCTCTCCCCCATGAGGGTTTCGTAGGATAAAATGATGTGTACCTTGTGATTGTGTTTCTTTCAGTGATCCTAATTATGCTATTATGCTCTAGTAAATTTAAAATAACTTAATAACAACTCTAAATGTAACAAAGTCTAGAATAATTGACTTGTTTGACCTTCTAGGGGATTCTAGATAACTCACGAGGGTTCTCCAACTTCATATGGACATAACTCTCTAATCGTGAGGAGTTATGTGAGGTTCCACATATCACTAGAAATAGAATGAAATATATTATCCATCTAGAATAGTATTACCTATGAATTCAATGATATTCATGCCTTTATACCTCAAAAAAACTCGGGTCCCTTACCCATTTCTTTGTGCTACCGAAATTTTCTACCAGACTTCTCCAAGGGTTGACATAAATCTGTAATATCACTCTCTAAGGGTTGAAATAAATGAAAACAAATAGTGCAGACCAACTGTCCATCAACCTAAGCTAATTGTCTAACAGGTTTAGTCATTTTCTTTGCAACCATTTATTTCAGTGGCCCTCCTTTTAGCTCCATTTCTGTTGATGAGTCCAAATTCATCCTATCAAGCAGGTAAGGTAGAAGGCATGATGGAAAGTGCCAATTAGACTCATTCTCATTTTGGATGGTGTTTCCGACCAGTATGTGTGTTGGAATATTGGTTGTTGTCATTGATGTCAACCCTAGTCATTGGTTTTGGACTGTAAGATTGATGAAGGTATTTGGACATGAAGGAAAATGCGCATGAAGATAAAACACCCATGGATGGATAGTATACATCATGTTGTTTCCAATGGTATGTGGCATGTCATGTGGATCCTCATGGTTCAGGAGAAATGAATTTTTGAAGATGACAAAGTGAATTCAAGAAGGAAGTACATGTAGGCCCTGATGATAATTAAAGAAAAGAATTACAAAATAAGAAAGTGTCATGTCGACCCTAATGTTAAAAGGAAGTGACATAAATGGTATAAATAAATATCATTATACATTCATTTCATACACAAGTCAAATTTCAGAGGAAATTAGAAGTAAAGAAGGCCAGATTTCAAGGGAGGATGAAGTCTTTTGGTGATGTGTTCTAAGGTATGTTATTTTTAGGTCATCTTACCATTTTCGCTATAATTTTTTTTTCTAGAATGATTCAGATGGTGAAATTGCTATGGTATTGAGAAGACATATCAAGGTACCTATGGTAAACTTTTCATCTCTTTATACGCTATAATAATGGAGATACAATCTGTGGTAGATAGGGTTTTTGACCAGTCCCGAAGCTAGCAATAAACAAGTGTTTCGGGTAAAAAAGTCATAACTTATTCATAGAGAATCCAAATGAAGTGGGACCAATTTCATTGGAAATATTACAGACTTTAGTTTCTTGTGTGTGATTTTCCAAATCGGATGTTAAATATTGAGCACGGGGAATTCTGTAAAATTTCTCTCACCTCAATAAACCAGAATTGAATAAAGTCTACCATTCTTTCTATAACTTATTTTTGGGGAGGATCAAAGGAGTGAAACTTGGAGGAGTTTCAGAGAATAGATTGAGTAATATTATCTATAGGATTAGAGTATTCCAAGAATTGAAGAATTACAGAATTTGAAGAAGTCTTAGGAAGCATTAGCAGGCTCTATGTGATGGTTGGTTGATGGTGATGATTTAATGTAAATTTTTATTATCTCTCATATATTCTTGGGTGGAAGGAAGGGGCAAGGATGGAGAGGTCAACCCTATCTTGATATTGGAGGATTTTATCTTCGTCTTGGAGGTTTATCCCTCCCTTTATATTTGGAATTTGTAGCTACCTTTGGAAGTCATTACTTCCCTTGAACAATAACTATTGATTATTTCTCATATATTGTGCATGGTGTATTGTGGTGTATTGGTGTAACTCTTATACTAT